>JAODAC010021257.1:0-18723 GCA_027575185.1 Mimaenictus wilsoni
CACTATTGATAAGAAGAAGAATTCACTTTAATATGCATCCCCACCGAGAATCGAACCCGGGACCTCATGGTCAGTGGCCATCGACCATACTACTGCGCCACCTGGCTGGACACCAGCAGACAATTCAAGGTTAAATTGCACTAAAACATTTTGGGAACTTATTCACCACTGCTTGTTTATGTCTCCATTATTGCTTACTAATTCTTTTGAACAATTTCCAGAAATGGTAAAAACATATCACTCTGTAATTCCAAAAATGAGTGTGGATATGAGTTAAAGTCTATTTCAATTTATGAGTTTTTACTATTTGTAAACTATTACAAATGGAATGTCAAAATATTTAATGAATTCGTATTTCGATGAAACACTCTGGCATAGTTGACATAGTTCGCATTTGTTGTTACAAGCTACTCTCAAATAGAATTGGCAATGTTCTCGCTGAGAGCGCTGCAAATGTTAACAAATGCGGACGGCCCTGACTCTTAATTGTGTTTAATTAAAACGTTCCGAACGGCTTTGAATGCTTCGGCGATAAACTACCATAAACTACGATAAACTACAATCTAGCGTACAATTTTGTGTTATAAATTAGTTGCAATTGTGTTCTTGTGATCTCAAATGTATTGTTATTTTATATCTTTACAATCCATTTGTAAATTATCATTGTAAACATTTGCCAACCGACAAAATTAATTTCATTATGCGTCTTTGGGCGTTATTTCAAAAATATCTCACAAGGGACATGCATGTATTGTCCGTCTTAACGAATTTGTGAATAAACTTTTTTTTTTTTTGAGCAAACGGATCAACAGGGCGAAAAATTCCATTAGGGGATGTTTGCGGGGAAGCGTCTTTGCGAAAGTAAAGACGTATGTTGTAAATTCACGGGGCCCTACTAAAAGGGCTTTACTGATTAAGCGCCCTTCACCGACATCTTGCGGCGACAACGCTCAAGAAAATAGGGCACAAAGCGCGTAAGAAAAATATTGTAAATAATTTGAACTTACTCAGATTGATGCTGGTACAAAACTGACTTGATTACCATATATTTGAGCCCACAAAATGCATATTTAAGCGAGAGAGGGTAGTCGCCCTGGCGGATGCGCGACTCAACAAGCCGCGAACAAGCCAATTTCAAATGTTAAGGGACAAATTTCCGTAACAGTGCTAGTGTGTACAAAAATTTTCATTCAAATCCAAGCTGGAGAATTGTTGGGATATATAAAAAACAAATTACAAAGTACTATCAGTGATGAACAACTGTTGTTTTTGGTTTTATGAATAATAATATGCAAAGTTGAACACTTATTAATTACAAGTTATATTGAAATAAACAACTTGAAATAACTCTAAAAATATCAATATTTCAAAACTTTTCATCGCTTAATAAAATATAGTTTCCAAGCTAGTAAAATGTGATGCAGATGTATTTATAAACTTTGTAAAATACATAATTCTCCACCGCGGTTGCTGTCAGTGGCGTGCGCGCAACAAATATAGGCCACAAAAAGCCATAAACATTTCGAACGTATCTCGTGCTTGTATTTAATTATAAATTTAATTACGACATGTTCGGTTTGTTTCAATTTTCAGTTTGTTTTCGTAATTGTATTTGCCGTCATTTTTAAGCGTGCCATCATCTGCCACGATCGAAATACATCTCACCCAGAGAAAAAGCAACTAAGAATAACGTAAAGCATCTCAGAAAAAAGACGACGACGATACAAAGTAATACTCTGAAAAACATCTGCTCAACTCTTGCAGCTATAAGAGATAGATTTTATATACGTACACACTTTGCACATCGTTAACATTGCGTCATGCCTAATTATATATCAAATATTAAGAAATAGCATATGTGAGGAGTGTAAATAATAAATAATTTCGCGCTGAAAATAGCGATGTAATTAACGCGCAAAGAGTTATTTATGGTGGCGTTCGTAATTCGATGATTTATTTATGCAACCAGAGGACGGACGAGGAAATTAATAAATTTCGCACTAGTGCGTAGAATGTTGCTTGAAATATGTGCGTTTCGCGCGCTCGTTATTATTGCGGATTTGAGCGTTTTACACATTCCCATTGGGAATGCGAATAGCATTTATTTATAACATCAACCGACTTCGAAATTCGTCAAAAAGTTTATATTGAACATTAGTCATCGGGGCGAGTCAGCGAAATGAAAGTTGGCACTGTGAGGCATTTACAATTTGAAAACGTTTACGAAAAAGCAACAATTCGCGCAGAAAACAAACGAAATGACAAATATTTATAGTTGAAACGTAAAGTGAAACTTAATTTTAAAACGAGTTTCTGAGGAATCTTTAAATAAAATTTAATGTGCCTCGGACCATTTATTTTATTTTAAGATAATCCGACTAACTACAGCTTAGAGCAATTTAAGTGTACTAAAAAAATGAGATTTGTGTAAGTTTGGTTGCCTATGATACATTATGAAAATATGAAATTCACATGACATGACGTTCCAACCTACGGGTGCTCATAACCGCACGGTTAGAACATGTAGTTCTAGGCTGTAAGGTAATGAGTTTATTATAAGTCATATGTTTATATAAAGTCGTTGCTTCTCCACTTAGATCATCAATAATTTTTGACGGCAGACGCACCGAAACCAGAAAACTGAATATATTATTTATTTATTCAACAACCTTTTTCTACCACATAGTGGTAGCCCAATCCGGTCTCGCTACTAATGGTGCTTGCTCTGAACTTTTGTGCATATGGGTTTTTCCGGGGACCGTTGCAAGCGAATCGCTTGGAGTTCGCGGACGGCGCCGTAGCCGCTTGTTGAGTGGGCAGACCAAGTGGTCACCCATCCAACGCCTAGCTACGTGCGACGTTGCTTAACTGTAATGATCTAACGTAACTCCACAACGCGGCAAGCCGCCGCTTTGAATATATTATTATTTATAATAGTAATTGTAGAATAAGTATAGTGTAAAACTCGCATGGAATGCACATTTTTCACTCGTATGACTTGTCATAATCGGAAATATTACTAACATTCCATGCTCGTCGTGCAATATACGACTTTCTACTCCTATTGTATAAATAATAATATTGTATTTGGTCCAGAGACCTGGCCATCGACCATACTGGTCCTTCAGCCTTGATTTATTGTTATTGTATGTGTTTTTTACATTACATGTTTATTATTGTGATTGTCACGTGATGTTGTTGTTGTCTATGATCCTTGTGTTGAATTGTTTATATATGTATTCTTGCTGTGTGTACGTGTTTTAGTTGATTTGTCAGCGGTTTTTATCCTTTTTCTTGTGTGTTGAAAGTTGAGGGTTGCGCATGTTTGCGATTGTTGATTTGAAGTGTGGTTCTTTATTGTGTGGTTTGTATAGGTGTCGATTAATGTGAATTTTTGAGAGTTGTAATCGTGAATAATGGGTGCCCACCCCGAGGACTCGAACCTCGTCCGACTGCGTGGTAGCCCAATGCTCTACCGACTGTGCTGCCCAGGTGGGCTCCTATTGTATATTATACTCATTTCAGTATCAATATTGATTAAGAAATGGTATACATATCCTGCGGGTATTCAAATCCGTGCTTGTAGGACAAATTACTAGCTTTCGATGCCCCATGTACAATACTTTACTGTACTTAATTCATTGAGCAATGGTACTGAACGAAATAAAGACCTCCAGACGCATATAGATTACGTTGGAAAATGTTTAAAATGTAGCAAATTAGAAGAATTCTTTGGTGTTAAGCAATAACAACTAGCTCATTAAGTTTTTTCTATAGTACTTATGATGCATTTAAAAGTTTGATGCAAAATTAATTACTCTTATAAGAAATGCATTGTGATGATACAAAAATGCCTCTAACTTTTTTAGCCCTTGGATTCCATACATTATTTTTTCACAGTTAGTTGATAATTTTGAGACGAATCTAAATCTATTGTTTAATAGTATTGTTAGTTAAGTTAGCTCACGAAGTACTATCTTACATTTAATTTTTACATATGCATATAGAAATAAGTACAGTAAAATAAACGCCACATTTGATCTTGTGCTCCAGCCAATCACAACCAGTGACGTGGCGATTAAGGAACTTTGATATGGTGACATTACTGATCACCCTTCTCTTGAAAGGATCGCACCACATGACGAGACGTTCACGAAACTTTTTCAAAGCAAAGGAATGAAATTTTATTGAAGATATGATACTATTTAACATCAATCGTAGTATATTATTCAAGGACGCCAACTTCGGTGGTGTACAGGATGACAAGGAATCACAAAAGCAATGACCCAAAAAACCTAGAACCGAATGATTGGGAAGACCGACAAGGATTGAAATTGGGCATCGGAAGACGGAGGACGCTATAAAACTGATCATTATCAATATACTATTCATAGTCTTCCCCTGGGATATCTTAAACCTCAGAACCTAAAATTGTGGGTCTGATATAGTTTTATATATTATATTTTATATATTATCATGTTTGAACGGGTCAAGGTTTGTTCCAGAGACGAATATCATCACTAACAACAAGAATGGTATTTTGAGAAAAATATGTTTGGTTTTGCAATATTTCTTGTTTACACGACTCAAATTGTGGCAACTGATATTTTATTCAATTACTCGTAGTTTTAGCCCATGCAAATTTAACAAAATTACAAAACTGTTACATATAATTAAAGTTTAAAAAACTATTGGTTGAAAATAAAATTAAAATAAAGTTGAACTAACAATAAAATATAATTTAAGCTTATTTAAAGTAATACTCACAAAAAACTTTAATAAGTTGAAGGGGATCTTCTTAAGTTAAACCGTTTTAAGACATTTTTATTATCTTTTTAAGGCTTATAAACATGTCCCCCGTTTTAATTTGTGTTAATAACCACTTTATTCACTAATTCATAAGCCTTTTAGAAATTAACTATGAAACGCAACGCGCAAAGTAAAACATGTTAAGTGCTGATGTCAGATAGAAACGTGCGCTAAGTTAAGCCGCATGTTTCAGACATACTTTGAGGCGGTTTAACGAACATTTACCAAGCTTTTGAGTAGTTTTGACAGATGCAGAGGAAGAAATTCGAGATGCAACTCAAACGGAACGCGTGGCGTGAAGATGCACGCCACATCATGTCAGCTTTCAATCAGGCTCTCTCAGATGCAGGACATGGGCAAACACGAAAAACGCGTTATAATAACGGTAATCACGACGAGGTGAGACACAAAACATCTCGAAGCCCTCCCTATACAGATCAGCCTTAGCCGCAGTGAGACGCAGATGTCGACAGACTTTAAACTTGTTCGATTCAAAGGTAAATAAATATTTCTTAACACCACATAAATTAAGTCGATTCAAGCGCTTTATTCCGTGTTTGTTCTTTTTTTTTATCTCTACGTGTGTGAAGACGACCAAATCAAACGTAATTTTAGATCATTCCTATTCAGCGTGAAGTAATGTGGAAGTTGGAGGTAAGGTTTGGGTCGATTTTCAATAGCAATTGTATGGGTATGAGCGTGTTTGGTCGGATGGGAGGGAATGCGAGGTCAGAGGTGGTTTGCTGGTACAATGTTCAACCTCGTGTTCGGGTCATGGACCTTCTTCCTTCTTCGAGAGCGTTGGGTCTCCTCCTCCTCCTTCTTGCCAGTCAGCCAGCTCTGAGCGACGTCGACGACGTTACTTAGACCCGATCAGGACCGGCTCGTGTATCGGTTGAGGTTATCCATAGTTATGGGACTGCGATGTTTTTGCTATGCGAATGGCACTTACTTTGCGCAAAGAGCGTTTTGTTGACAGTGCAAATGTTTAACTGTGTTTTCGTTTTGCGTTTAGCGCTTTACATCCGCAGCGTGGCAACACAAAGCTTGAAAATACTCTAACCTTCGCATTACTTACGATAATAACTAATAAATGTTCTGAAACCATTAAATTAACCTCCAATTATATTAATAATCTGAAAAATGGAAGATATTAAAATGCAAAATATGGATTTTCCAAAGTACTCTAATGGTAAGTTAAAATTTTAATAGTCAAGGGAAATATATTCTATTCGTTTTTTTTATGACTGATTTAAGCCCAATTTAATTCTGTTTGTACTAAATATGAGGCCTGCATTATCCTAATTTAAAGAAGATCGTCAATATGTTGAAAACAAATGGCGAAATTGTCATAAACCAATTCCTCAAATTCTAAGTCCTGTAAACCCATTTTGCCAGATCTGCATTTCAAATGGATATCACTTTCAACATGATAGTGATGAATTTAACAATGAATTAATTTTTTAATATCTTTTCTGCAAAATTTGCTATTTTTGCTTCAGATTTCATTGTTTTTAATTCATTAAATTCGTTTTACATTCTGTTTAGTGTCAATCTCAATGAAGAAAAAATACCTATATGTATTTTATTCTATATTAAGTTGGGACGGGGAAATGCTACGGACAGTAGCCTCTCAGATCGTGAGCGTTTTCTTCCATTAGGTCAGAGGTCTGCAAGTACTCAGGTTAAACAAGAGATAACACTGCGGCAAATGTCCAGGGAGACCCCTACAATAATAACTAAATCAAGAAATTAAAAGGTAATAATGCTTCAGAAGGATCAGAACCACAAAAAATGCTGGCGCAATTTATACTTAAAACACATAGAAGGTCCTCAATACTTAAGAGGAATCAGAACTATCAAAAGGCACTCGAAGTGAATGATTATTATACCTAAAACTGGAAACTAGAAATCAAAGGGCAACACATACTTCAGAGGAATCAGAAACGGGGCAAAAATGTTCGAACTGGTTTATTTCATGCCTATATGAGTGCGATTCCTCCATAGCTAGAACAAAAATTCATACTTCGGAGGAATTAGAAGGCATGAATAAATCGATCTGGATGATCTTTTCATATCTAAAACGTGTGATAAGTCCCTCAATTGCTAGAACAAGAAAGTGAAGAGCTGTACATGCTCTTAGGGGGCGTTATAACTCATTGTCAACCAATATTTCTAACATCACTCTAGCCTAACCAAACTCAATCTTGAATTATATATGGCAAAATTAACCTCATATGTAATGTTCCCATCAAAACCTTAAATATGTAAAAGATAACCTTTCATAATCTAAAATAAACCGGCCCAACCTTAAAAACAACATACGATGACTTTTCCATAGAAGAGAGTCTAACAAGCCTATTACAAAATAATAGATATGCATTAAAGCACACACATCACACACACGAACGCATTTTATGGGAAAATAATAATTCAAATGACCGTTGACCTTTGCTGGGGGCCCCGGAGAGGACTTGAGCGATCGTGTCGACATGTTGTTATAACACAACAACTTACAACCATTCCAAAACAACGCCAATCAGAGTGTGTTGGGAGGGGGGACCTGTCCCACGAACGTGGCGCACACATTCGACGGAAAATTTACTGCCTCGTCTAAACGGCTGCAGATTGAACATTTTTCACGATTTTAAAATGTTTCCTTTGTACTTTTGATGGATTTATGGTGATTCTATTACATTCTAAAGGAAACATTTATTACCAGCGCCTTTACTGGTCTATTTGGGGATTCAAAGTTGGTGCAACAAAAAACTGGTCCTATTTGGACTCGATTTTAAAAAGAAAACTAGTTTTTTAGAAATTTCTATCAATTACAACAATTTTCAATCTAAGATGTTTACAATTACATACTATAATAATACAATGTATTTATAGCAAATTTCTACAATTAGTAAGCAGGTAAAAACTTGTTTAATAAAAATGTCAACATCTGTTTTTGCCACGTTTCGTAAATTTAGCAGGTAATTAATTTCTGCAAAAATATCCAAATGGTTAAATTTAACTATAAATTAAAATATCAATAACATGTCAAAAAGCTCTTAAGTTGTAACAAACAAACAAAAACTTGTTAAACAACATTCTCTAACATTCGACAATTTGTTGTAAACTTGACGAGTTTACGATTTCTCCGTTGTTTTCCAATTCTGTCCACTTTCTTATAACCTCTAAAAGTTTAATGCCACACGAGGAATAAAAACCTGTAAACTATCTGGAAAGACATTTAAACGCATTTACGACACGATTGGTATGTCTAAACAAGAAACAAGCACAACAGAAAAAGAAAGAAAAAAAGGAAGCAAATAAAGAGCTGGGAAAATAATGGTAGAATAAAATAAGACGCAAAGAAAAGGAAGAAGTTAAAGATAATTATACGGCATTGGTTTTTTTCGTCATCAATCATCTTGATAATACTGATTTGTTGTTTAGTTGGCATCCATTTCTCACTCGACTCGTTGCCATCTCCCTGCGTATGGACGTCTCTCTCTCGGAAACATTTCAGCCAGCCTCGTACGCTCTCGATCTGTTCCTCATCGATCCATAGCAATCCATCCTTTCCATGGAATGTACTCAACCATCCTCGTTCTTCTCATATCACCAGCTCCAACAAACTCGCAAGCCTTTTAAGAATAATTACTTCTTGTTCTCCTCACATTCTCCTCTACAATTTCTTTTTATGCCTTGCTTGTTTGACTGTGTACACACGATTATTACAACCTCTTTAAGCTCTCCTTCTTTCTTCTGGTGTGTCTTCTTCTTCGGGTTCACCGTGCGTGCTGTACAACTACCGACGCATAAAACTAACCTGACCTGAACACAAAACCGGTCGCTTTTTCGTCTCGTGTTATTTTCTTCAGCTACTCTTCGTCTAGAGTAGTTCTGTACTGTTTGGTTAGACCTGCTCGCAGCCAGCAACAACCTTTGATTATTTTTCGTTAATTATGCAATACAACACGAATGGTGACACGCCCCACGCATATTCACACGCCCCATTCATCTTCGTGCAGCGAAACAACTTCATTACCAATCGCACTCTGTAATTATGGTGAAATTCGGATGTGGAAATGATTGAAATGGAATGTCAAAACATAGAAAGTAAGGCATAGTAATTCAGAAACACGTTGCCATAACATAACCTTATTTAAATATAGCCTATAGTAAGGCGCATGGAAAATGCAAGGTTAATATTATATTAACCTAGAATATGAGATACACTTTTATAACCTACAATTGTGGACTTAACCTAAAATTATATTAACATAGCTATACAACGAACGATATATAGTTAGTCGTAGTTGTTTCAGTAACTTTCCAAAATTTGAATTTATTCTAGGAACACTTTTAGGGGCTTACAAGATTTCTAGTCATTTCATTTTTAATTTCATCGGCATTAGAGGTGAATAACTTGGGATGCTGATATCAAACATATATCGAGATAAGGGTGTCAAGTTTCTGAATGTAGGAATACTTCTTGGTATCGAAATAGGAAAGTCTCGATATTTTCGACAATAGGAATACGTCTAATTTTAAAATTCTGCATTTGTTTCAAACGGACGTATTGATATTTATGCATACCGATTTATCTGACATGCTTATCCCTTAATACCGCAAGGCAGACCACCTTATAAGTCGTGAGTCATACGCCTCGAGAGGGATTCTCCCCTTTAGATGAAAATTTATCAAAATCAAAATTTTCAATATTACACTTTTGCTATATCGATATTTTTTGATAGTATGTAATGAAACAGACTCAACAACCTAATTTCATATCACTTACTAAACCCAGTCACCTTTTAGAGCGTAGTAGGCCAGTTTGTATGGTCGCTGCTTACCAAGCAGGGAGATCCAAGTTCAAATATCACAATGTCGCGTCTACTCGCTCCAGCAACCACATTTGCCATGGTTGTTGTAATAGAAGCCAAGACTTTTTCAGCTTGGACCAGGCTAGTCTATGCCCGGTCAGCGCTAATGCGGGTCATCGAAGGTGAGAAGACTCATCAAAATAAAAGACATTAAAATTCTTAATTACAGACTAGTGGTAGTAGAGACTTAGACACTTACTTGCTGCTGTTCTTGGGATGCGTGCGGGGTTAAAATTCATGGTGATAGTACGAAAACCTTCTTATTTTTAAAGTGGCCTGAAGAGGACTAAGGATATCAGGTCAAGAGAACTAAAATCATGACAACTATAGAAACCAACAAACCTCTCTGATTTCTCTCAAAAACATCACAGACAGAGTGCAAGTAGGGAAATACTAGTTTTTACGACAAGATATCGGAAACAGCGTTTCATTATGGTTTATTTTGACCCGAATCCAATCCTATTCCAAGGTTGCCGACTTAGTAGGGGGACTCTAAAATACATCATGGCTATATAAAATAGTTGTTATAAGATTTGAAGGCCTTAGGAAAAAACCAGGTTAACAGATAACTCGTAGAGAGTCTTTTCTAAGACGCCAACCACGAGTTAACTCCTGGTTCTCTCCTGTCTCAGTGATTGGCTTCCCCGTTGACCTTTCTGACAATTACCGTAGCAGTCAACGTGATAAGGCAACTAAACAAATAAACTGAAATCTTATATATAACAAAGTCACATATTGATCTAACCTAAAAATTCTAAACCTCAAATATTTTAATCAAAACCAGCCTAAATAAATAATGAAAATTACCATAAAACTTATCCAACATAACCTCTTCCTTCCTCAACTTGATGAAATATCCAATAATCACAAAATCAAGCAGTGAATTCAATAAGCCACGGTAATAATTAAAACAACGTTGGGAAACTAGAAACGACGATGGCTGGGAAGTAAGTGGATGGCTAGATAGGGTGATGTCAAATTTAATCAGTGCGCCGCGACTGAGGGCGATTGGAACTCGGCAGACGTGTCTGAATCTAAGCCAAATTAATCGACAAACTTTGTAATTGTCTACGGCCGAAGCCGAACGGCGAAACTGGGACCTACTCAAATATAACCTAAGCTAACCTAATCCGCGGCCAACACATTAAGAAAACGCGCCACATTAACAATTCGACTAGAATTAATCGGGGTAGTTCCATTTCAATGATGACGATGCTGAAAATGTGGTGGTAATCTTTTATACCACACATAAATTCAATTAACTAAATTAATCCTGGTCAAACTAAACATAAAACAAAGTTGGACATAAAATAGATTAAGATAATCTTACTCCAATGGAATTTACATTCTCTTACTTTCTATAACCTAACACAAATCAACTCTAACATCCAACTGCATATAAACTAACCTAATCTATTTGGAGTTATGTGGCTTAATAAAAAATAATCAACGTTGATACAATTTAATTTTATCGCACCGAAAGTAATCCAACCTGAAAGAAAACGTTCTCAATTCCACTAATTTAACAGATAAACATCGGCCATGTTTACGCAAACAAAACATTTACATTTTAGGTTATGTAAAGTGCTTGCAGTTAATTCCGTCCTCCATACAATAAACTTTAATAATATATTACGCTTTTTATCGCTCCATTCGCATCGCCCCTCTACACTCTCGCCCAAGCACAGTTGTGTCTGTGGCCCATTGTTTTGCTTTTCCTTTTCATAAAATTTATATATTATTCGCTCATTGTCTTCCCCCAGCCGGAGCCACTCTTCAACTAGGATACATTTTTCTCGTCTATGTATTAGTACACATTTATTTCGCTCCCATAAAAGTGCTCTGAATAGCCGTAAGCGAGTAGGACAGAGACGCCGAAGGCTATAGAAAAGATAGATAAGCATTTGTAGGCGATATACAGTGTGTTCGTGCCTGACAAATCCAGGCAAATCGAATATAAAACAAAATTAACGCCCTGCAACGCGGTGTACGCTAATGATAAACTGCTCTATCTGACTGCGACGACAAATGCGCTTATCTAACACAACAACACCGGCCGTAAAACATTTCTAAACTTTTTAATATCCATTGTCCTTCCTTTATGCCTTCAATTTAATACGACGCGTTTATATTGTATACTTATTTAGACATTCGAGTTTAAGATGACAGAAGAGTCTCATAAGAAGATAAAAGAAAATAATAAGAACAAATTGTTCTAAATTTAGAGGTAGGACTATAATTTTTGAATAAAATAGTTATATGCGATATCTGTCATATTAACTACAAATTTTTCTAAATATAATCTAAGATTGAGTTGTTTTTAATTTACTGAGCATCGACTACTGTGGACCTTAACCTCGTGAAATTCCATTTCAATGAAATATTTTGTATTACTAATTAATTAATATTGTGTAGAAGAATAGATTTGTATCTACATCCGTCGGGATTCGATCCCGGGACTGACCACAAGGTCACTCATTGATCATACCACTGAGCCCCTTGGTTTAACCGGAGATTGGCAGTTATTTGATTACGTAATTTCCGATGATTCACAAAGCTAAGGAAAAAGTTTCTTGGGTGGCCTACGTTGATATACTAATGGATCAGATAGGAACAACTCAGAAAAATCGATAAATTGCAATTTTTCCTAAACGTTTCTTGAATGTATGTTTGGTTACGTAATTTCTTGGACCTCTGCAATCTAAAAAGTGAGATACTTTAGGTTACCTCTGATAATATTACTATTACTCGGAAGCGGCGGCTTGCCGTGTTGTGGAGCTGGATACTCGTTAGATCACTGCAGTTAAGCAACGTCGGATGGGTGACCACTTGGTCTCCCCTACTCAACAAGCGGCGTCCGCGAGCGAACCCCTGACTTTGCGGTAAAAACGCGACCTAAGGTTGGGCGATTCGCTTGCAAGGGATCCCGGAAAAAAACTTATATGCACAAGAGTTCAGAGCAGAGCATAAGACCCTCAGTAGCGAGACCGGATCGGGCTGGGCGAAAGTTACTAATCCCTTACACCACTATTTTATGAAATTTACTAGGTATATTCTGAGAATAGCATGGTTTGTTTGGTTACACAACTTCTCAAAGCCCTGATAATTTACAATAACTTCTTTGGGTTACCTACAATTCTGAATTAATGCATGTTCTTTGGAACATTAGAAATTGGATGTAATATCAACAGAAATTCACTCGTAGGCATGTAACAATGACGAGATTATTAGTTACTCTATAGTGCAGTACAGCTGTCGATAAATTTTCTTGAATATCAGACTGAATAATAGAAAAACGTTTAGGTCATTGATGTGTGGTAGTCGCAAAGGAGGAAGATCCCACATCGACCATTTTTTGAGAATGACCAACTATGATCAACCCTAATCCAAAGTGAGTCACTTGAAATTTGTAAATAGGTCACTCAGCGACTCGCAGGATTGGTGATCCCTGGTGTAGTATATGCAATGACATACAATGATAAATAGAACTTTAGTAATATTCTGTCATTATTCCAGAATTTTTTTCTGGGTAACTATGAGCATATTAATTCCCTTTGGGTAGGTTGTTAGCCTTGGATCCCCCTGCGTGGTAAGCAGCGATCTTACCAACTAGGCTACTACGCTCACCTAATTGAAATTTAACCTTATTAATAATATAAAGTATCCTTGTGTCATTGAACAATTGAAAGTTAATAATAATAGCCAAAAAACCCAAGTATACAAACTTAGTTGTTAAAACAAGTATGGACATTTTGTTTTTAATTGAAACAAACAGCAGTACACATAGATTCTTAAATTTGTCTTCTGAAAAATGTGACTAAATTGAATTTCCAGCGAAATATAATATTTTAAAGCATTATCAATATTATAAATCAATAAAATCTCAAAACTAACAAATTCAAATCCAAATTTAACCTAAATATAATCTTTAAATATAGAACTACCTCTTATATTTTCAAGTTAATACACGATTCTAGAGTGGGTACTTACTCCGCAGATATTTGATTTAAAGTTGTTGAGGTGAACATACCTGAAACAATCAATTAATAGGTAAATATCCAAGTGTATGTTGTACATAGTTGATTAACTTCCACATGGTCCTCTCAAGCCTTTGGGGCTCTGTTTGATTTGTCGTTTTGCGGCTTGTTTATCCACGTTGTTTATCGCTCGAGCAAAGCAACAAAGCAAGCGCCGAAAAACATGGCCGCCGAGCGTGCGCCGAACAATGCATCCTGATGCAACTGCTCGAAGATGGAATAGAATAAGAGCAGGACGCGTGCACAATGCAATAAAAGTCACTCCTTATTTCACCACGGGTTCGAGGCAACATAAACAAGGCGTATGTATGCTTTACACACAAATACGGAGAATTCTTATTACTGACGCGCGAAAAGCTGGCAAAACGCAACCAATCACGGAGAACAACGCGCGTTGAGGGCAAAAGCAGCGTGTATGAAATAAACATGTTGGAGAAGTGTGCGAACCGGCGTTTATTTCGCTATTCACGAACAACAAACTAGCAGTAAAAGCCTTCGAGAGGAAAACTGAAACGACGCGTCGTAATCGCGAATGGCGTATAATAAGTGGGCATGAAATGTGGCTTAAGTCAAAATGAATATGTTATGGGTAGGCAAATGATTCGGGCATGTGTGAATTGAAAAGTAAAACAGACTTATTAGAACAATTTAGCACTATAGTAGTTTTAGTTTATGATCTTTAAAATCTAATTGTTTTACGGCGATTTAAGTTGGAAATAAATTGCACCGAGTAAGTTAAAAGTGCTGACGTATGGTGTTGAAGTATGGGGTATGCGAGAATGGGAGATTATTGAGAGAGAACAGATTTGGTTTCTCGAAGACCTACTGAAGCTGGAAAGATCCACACCAAATTATATAGTATTGCAGGAAACAGGCAGACGGTCAATGAGATGGGAGAGTGTCTATAGGCTTGCAAGATATGAAGAATGTGTGAATAGAATGGGTGTTGAGAGAATGGTTAAATGTATCTGGGAATTATGTGCAAGGAGGTCGGCGAGTGCTTGGGCTAGTGGTAGGGAAAAGGTGTATGAAACGGTAGGATTATCAGAGGTGGCGGTGGGTATGTTGCTGATAAGGAATGAGTTAAGCGTGAAAGTCGGAACGATAGGAGAGGAGGTAGAGGAGCAGGAGCGGCAAAATAATATCGAAAGAAGCACATATAACCTACTATACCAAGCAGGGCAGACAATCGGGATGAGACCTATATATATATTGGCGATGGAGAGCTGAATGTGGCGGATAAAAGACTGATAGCTAGAACAAGGTGTGGATCGGTAGAGAGGGGATGGAAGGTGCGGATGGGAGATGAATATGTCAGGTGTATCCTATGTGGAGGGGGGAGGGATTCCTGGGAGCATGTTGGGAGTGATTGTATAGGAATGAAAGAGGAGTGGGCGCGTGATTACCAGGGGAAAAAAGGGGAGTGAAAGAGTGGCTGAAGGTGATAACAAAGCGGAAGGAAACAGCGCGGAATGGACGCCTACCTACCATCAACTACGGGAAGGCGTCAAATTGAAGGTACCTTGGGAGTGAAGGAGGAAAACGCCGGGCACAAGGATAAGGACTGAAAGTGCAAAAGAAGTTTAGCGGGCTTGATTATTTCTGGTTGAAATGGTATTTATTTAATCAATTTTTGATAGTATTTAGTGTGTTAAGTTTTACTTGTTACTTATTATAATCAATGTATGTAAATGGAAGGGGGGGGGGAAGTAATGTGCCAATACAGGTTGTCTACTAAGTTAAAAGTGTTAATATCCAAAATATTTTAAACAGCATGTCCAATCGTAAATTGTACACTGAAACCCATTGTTTACTTAATTGGTATGAATTCAATGATAGTTTACTTTAATTATGATAGAGGTTGTACCAATATGCCATGGTAAATCCATAAATCAATTTGACGCATACATGCAGTATATAAGTACATTTCATGCCAAATTCGTCTCGGTACTTAAAAATCTGAACATGAAATTCAATTGTTACACATTGCGTTACGTGGGAGACAAGTGATTTCTTGACTTGTAAGTACATGGCGAAATATCAGTACTTGTTTTTATCAATATTTTCGATATGTGATCAAAATTTTGAGATTTATCGAAACCAGAATATCGTTAAAGTATTAATCCGATATATTTTTGCCTAGGACCGCAAGGGAAGATGACAATGTACACACCGGATTGTGCATTGTCGTGTCTTAAGTAGAAGAGCTCCGTGCTAGACCTACCGGTATGGCCGATCTAAATTCGGTCCAATGTATTATCATGTTTTTTCTTCAATTTATGCGATTCGTGTTTTACTTTCATTGCCTAACAGTGATTATTTCTTTGTTGAAACATCAAAAGTTAGCTTGGTTACAGTCATTCAAAATAATATGAAATTAGTAGTGTGAACGAGTAACATTTATCGATTTTCAAATGGACTCACAGTCCGATTACATAGCTTTTCTAATAAGATGTCTTGTAAGGTTTGTTAAGTTTGCTAATCTGAAGTAACATTTGACTTCATTCATGTGCAGTTTTACCCCTTAACGCATAACTCCATGAGGTCCTTAGTACTGTTGTATAGCACAGCTCCGAGACGTCCACAGCTGAATTATCTGCTAACTTCATATATCGTGCGCGGAACTACTACCAACTAACTGAAACTTGACTGTAAAACTGTATATTACTTCTTAACTTACATGAATTTTCAAAAGTTTCATGTTTTTCTTGTTAAGTAGAGAGATGTAGAGAGATAAATAAAAAGTAGTGAACGAGTAAAATCGAAAATTAAGTGTACATTAAAGGGTTAATTCAAATGGTATCAAGGAAGTGTAATGTCGGGGAGTGAAGTGTTTCCGTCAGTTGTAAATTTAATCAAAACTTATTTAAAATATTCCAAAAAAGTGTCGATAATCTTTTTGTCCCTGAGTGGAAATCATCAAGTATGAACATTATACCTCTCATTAGACTAGAAAACAATGTGGCAGGAGTTCTTCTTGATGATGATGAAAATGACGATTGTGCTACAGAGGGGATTAGAATGGGGTGGGATATTAGTGACCAACGAGCTATACATAACAGAATTCGCAAGTGAGTCACTTGAAATTTGTAAATGGGTCAGACAGTGACCCGCACCTTACCGCCCGCTGCTTTAGATCAAGATTCTCAATAGTTAATTTTCAGCTAACTCTCTAAGTAGAGATCCTGACTTGAACCCGCCAATCCAACGAAATTTAGCAGACGCACAGTATACAAGTAACTATACTCACTTCTAGTGAGTTAAACTGTAAGAAATAAAGCACAAGAAACATCCGTCTTAAAGACTACGGAAAATTCCGCCGTCTCGCTATAGTATAATTTCCCTCTAGTCTCTTATACGAATCTTCTCACAAATCGTTCAAATCCATGAGATCAAGTCGGTGACCTCTCGTTGTAAGGCAAACTAATTGTAACTTTAAGCATATAAATAAGTTCAGACGAATATGTTAAACCAATCTGACCTAACCTATAAGTATAAAAGGTTCACTGCACACAACTTATTATGCAATTTTCCATATTTAAAGATTTAACTATCTTTACAAGTATTCCCATTATTAATATTCAATTATATTATATATCAATATCCTGTACCTAATTGATAAATAAGGAAGAGACATTTACTTCCACATCACATTGGCGAAATTGTACAAGATTTAACAATAAAGCTTAAAACAAGAGAGACAGAACGAATGTAAATCGAACTCGAGCTAATATTATCCAGTTTCAGACGAAACATGCAGTAAAACATTTCGAATTACAAACGAAGCATAACTCGCACTTAAGTCACGAGCTGGAGCTCACAATCAGTAAGTAAGTGCCCGAAGCTCCAACCTTAACTCAAGCGGTAGCCATATTGAGGTCATGTCGGGCAAACGAATGAAGCATTATTGTCACAGTTTGATGACCTGCGTTACACGTACACCGACGTACCACACACACACACACACAAACGTATAAACTGACATTAAAATGTGCCGGTGTGTGTATGTAAACGCGTTAAAAACACCCATAGATAGCATAATTAATCAGTCGTTACTCCATTATTAAATAGATTAGCAAGTAAATAACATTGTTGGATCAGTTCTGTGAAATGCGTTTTCAAGCGAGACGAATAGAGTGCGGTAATAAAAAATGCATAAAAACGTGTCAGATGGGAACGGCGAAGATGCTTCGACACCGACACCTGTTAGCCATGCCGGGCAGCATTCGGTTGGAGCGACGACACGCGTTCGTGAGTGGGTGTGTGTATGTATATGTAGCTGTATATTTGGCTGATTGTGAGTGTACGCTCCCACCCCCACCGTGACGCAGCGGGGGCGGACAGCGGTCGCGTGCCGCGGCCGTGCGGCACGTTCGCGCGCTGCATGTGTGCGCACCTCTCGCTCTGCTGGTGGCATATTCTACACACACACTTGTCGCCTGCTCCTGCTGAACGGACGGCAGCAGGCGGTTGTTTTCGGCGTGTGCTGCAGGTGTGTACGCACACATGTCTGCGTTTGCTATACGTATGTACGTGCGTATGCCTGTGACGGTGTGCGCGCGCCACCCGCCGGCCTAATCTTTTACAATTCGCCGTATTCACGCCATGGCTAACCGCCCGCAATAACAAACACCTACAACCTGCAACCGTGCACAGCGCACACATATAAATTATATGCCATGCCATGCTACCGGCACTCGCACGTAACCGTCGTTGATGTTTCAATTTATCCGCCGGATTGCGTTTAATTATATCGCCCAATTTTTTTTTTTTCAATTACTATTTGCATTGTTGGAAGATTAGAAAGTTGCATTAATACGGCTATAATAAGTTGATGTATTCAATTTGTATAGTAAATTGATTTCCGCCTTATTTAACTTGGTTTAATATACTCGTACACATGTAACATAATGGATTCTAGACAACATTAAATGCAGTGAGATGTGAGATAATTTCATAGTTTTCATGAATCTTTATAGATGTCGCTGCAGTCTTTTATT
>JAODAC010021268.1:0-18714 GCA_027575185.1 Mimaenictus wilsoni
AATCTAGATTAATGACTTGACATGTATAAGCTTTTTAGAAAAGTATTCCAAATTTGTATTTGGTGATCCGTGGGGTCCCAGATGTGAATATGTCTTTGCGACATTATTTTCCTTCATAATAGTCATCGAAAAAGTACATACATACTCATTCCCTGTTCTTTGTACTACAGTAGATCACATAAAATACAAATAGGACAATTAATAACATCAAATGGGATAACAAGAAGATGACTTAAGAAGTGAGTCTGAATCTAGATAATAATTATTTTATCTATGCTGATGCCAGCACTCTAAATTTTACTTCATCCTTTAACATTTGCATTGCTGTAGTTTTTTAATACTGAATAGTCTTATCTAAAACATTATAATTATGTATTACTAGTTCCACATCTTCAATTACAATAAGTGCACGTAGTAAATTTTACTTAGTATACAGAACTAATTGTAATGCTGAAAATCTGAAAATATTTTCAATATAAAATAAAGGTTGCAGAGGCTATGTTCAGGGTAATATTGAGGTTATGTCTGGGGTAATAGCAAAAGCGAACAATAGACTCTCCTTGGCCATTTACGAAACGATAAGGGGAGAGGAGACACATCATCTCTTCGACGTTTAATGTCCCTGGGTCCCGGAAGCTGCACATCAAACAAAGTAATAGACGGTGCGCTGTCGAACTTGTTATCCCGATGCATTAGCCCCGTCGCGCCGTCGTGATATAAAATTTCAACCCTCTATATTACATTTCGTATCTAGGGAGAGATATGACTTGGTGCACGGAGGGGAACAAATGAATTGAACCCTCATGGACCTTACACTTACGGAGGGCCTGACATTCGATGATATATCTATTAAAGATAAGAATATCTCAATATTTATTGAAGTTGCCACCGTGCATTAATGTGTCTACTTTCATAGAATCGACAGGTTTTGTATGCGTTACTTTCAACTAGTTACGATGAGTATTTTTGAATAATTTGGTACAGAAAATACTTGCGAAAAACACTCACCCGCAATATTGTACCCCCAAATATTTTTGTATAAATATGTGAACGCACTTTGTAAATTGTTAGTACCTGATGATGCATTGCGGCGAAATGTGCATCGTACGCAAATAAATCTAAATATCTTGTAAAACAGTGTTTAAAAGTGCTTCTTTTCTGTACCAAATTATAACAATCGGTTCTGAAGTTTTTTTTTTGTTTAATTTACCGAGCTTTGCTATGGTCATTAGCTCTATTCAGTCCTTTTTCAATGTATTTAGTCATATTAGAGGCTAACACTATTGATAAGAAGAAGAATTCACTTTACAATGCAACCACACCAAGAACCGAACCCGGGATCTCATGAACAGTGGTCATCGACGATACCACTGCGCTACTTAGCTAGAATTTGCTTCCATCTCCTTGAAGAAGTTTTATAATTAATTACCTAGGAGTGATTTTATGAATCGCTGAAATTAAGGGTAATATCGACGACACCGTCTAATTCCAAAAAATAACTAGATTTAAAAATTCAATTTTCTCCCTTATTTACCTTAATCGTAGGAGTATAAATCATATACCAATCGATTCAGAATGAAATTTGCAACAAATCCCTGGAACAGTATTTCGTTTAATTATTTTGAACCTATATTATAACTCATGAAAGTTGATTGTAAAAACGACATTATTTTCGCACCCACAAAATTCACTTGAAATGTCTTGACCCAAATATTGCACTTTTATTTATATTTGCTATTTTCCTATATATACAAATCTTAAATTAATTCAGAAGAAAATTTATTTCATCCTCCAGGAAAATATTTTCCAATTAATTAGATAGGAGCGATTTTAAGAACGTTGAAGTTAAGTCTAATAACGTCGAACCGTCGATCTCGGGAAAACGACTCGACCTAAAGATTTCATTTTTTTATATTTTCTTTAGTCCTATGACTATAAATCATACATCAATCGATTAAGGGTGAAATTTGCTACACGTTTTTGGAACAATTTTGTTGGAATTTTACTATTTCGTTGATTTGACTAATAATTTGGCTGATAACATCGGATCTCTTAAGCTGCAACTAAAAAAAAACATTGCGATGTTCAGTTTTAAATGTACGTATCTATGGTGAAGAAAGCAAAACGTAAATCGTAAAGAAGATAGAGTATTTAATAACAATTCGATTGGTGTTTGATTTATTTGGATTGGATTAACAGATTTCAATTTATCTCATTTTGAAAGTATTCATTTTTGGAAATAATTGCTCTTTTCTTGTTTTGTAGACCTTTTCTCTTCTATTAAATATACTTCTTTTCTTTAACTATTTACAATTCCCATTTTGAAAAATTATCTTGCTAAAATTTATTTTTTATAATTGGCAAATATTGATTTTGGTTACTAAAGGATAAACAAGATGATAAAAACTAGTTATAGGTAAATAAGGTGCATTTTGAACCATTGAAGGGGCAAGTATTCTTGTAACTCTTGGAGTATTCTTGTAACTTGGAAGATTCTTCTCTTCTCGAAGGTGAGATTAAAGGTAGAAGTAGTATGAACGCAAACTACGTCGTGCTGGATCGGTACTAGTCGTGCAGACGATGCCGGCATCCCTGCGTTACCCTTACCCCACTACAATTCAGTCTGCCGCGTGCCGTTCCGTGCCGTGTCTCATCCGCGGCTGCTCAAACGGCATCGAGCTCGCGTCGCGTTCGCGCGTACTAGCAACGCTCACCAGCTTGCCCGCTCGCTACCGCTCATAACTCGCAGGAACGAACGCGTCTTTCGCCGGCGAGCGATCGTCTTCTTGTTCAGTGCTTCAGAGTGACACAGTGATGGCAGGCGGCAACGGTGGCAATATTGTCGCCGAGTGGTTGCGCTCCCTGCACCTTGGCCAGTACGCTGAGTCGTTCATCGACAACGGCTACGACGACCTGGAGATCTGCAAGCAGGTGGGTGATCCCGATCTGGACGCGATCGGCGTCTTCAATCCGACGCACCGCAGCCGGCTGCTGCAGTCGGTGCGTACACTGCGCGAGGAGGGCGCCGCCAGCGTCTACTTTTCGCTGGAGGAGAGTGTCGCCGTGCACGAGGAGTGTTTGTGCGATAATGTGAGTGCGCGCTCGTCGCGGACGTCGTCGGGTCGGTGCTCGGAGAAGGAGCAGTGCGTGTTGTCGACGACGGGATTGGCGACAGTTGGTGGCAGTGGCGGAGGTGTTGGTGTTAGTCTCGGGGTTGGCGGTGTGCTTGCCCCCTCGCCGGCTGCCTCCTCGTCGGCGGACAGTGGACCGGAACTGACCAAATACACAGATGAATACGAGGAGGGCAAGGCTGAACTGGTTAAGATTCCACGGATGCAGCTCAAGATTCTTCTACGTGACAAGCTTGCTCAGGATGGTATCAAGTTGACTTGTCAACCCTACACAACCCAGGTAGGTTGACATGTTCGGTTTAAACCCATTTCCCTATTTCTTTTGAAGATGGTTCCCTATATTCAGTTATAGAAAGTACCATAGAGTTGATCTAGTGTACCAAGTTATTCCTTATGAACCTGGTCCCATATTAGGATTAAGTTTGGAATGTACTGCCCTTATGTGCATTGAAGAACTCACGAGAAACCTCTCGGAAATGGAAAACTAGTCTCTAGAAAAGTATTGCGATGTCTAGTAACAATGTTTAAAAAGATACCATCAAGTTATTTTGTCATTCTGTCATTGGACGGAGTTTGTTTTGTCTGTCATTTCACACTTTAGAGTCTAGTATGTCAACCCTACACAACTCAGCTGGATTTACACGTTCGTTTTAAACTCCTTTCCCGATTTCTTTTGAATATAGTTCGCTAAATTCATTGATATAAACTACTATAGAGACAATCTGGTATGCCAAATTGTTCCTTGGGAACCAGGTCTCATCTTAGGATTAAGTTTTGGAAGAACAGCTCTTATGTATATTGAAGAATTCACAAGAAACGTCTCGGAAAAGGAAAACTAGTCTCTAGAAGAGTATTTGCATGTGAAGAATCAAGACCAGCCAGTTATCTGTGTCTGTTCTATCCTGTCATTGGACGGATCTATCCTAACTTAACCTATTTTAGAGTATAGTATTCTCTGAGAGCGTTTAAATTCTCATCACTAGGTTCCAATACCGTTATCTTCTAATTATAAGTACACTTGATGTCTAGCATCCATAGCAGTTCCCTAGGATCCTGGGAACTTTAGCTCATATCAGGTTGACAAAGGCTAGTTAGAAACGTCTGAAATACTATTAGGATACTTCTTCAAGATATAAAGAAATAATTATAAACAGCAGAGTTGCGTTTTCAACATCCCTTTCTATTCTGTCATTTGGATGCTTAGCACATCTTTGCACGTACATAGAGTCGTTAAACCTAATCAGAGTGCAGTTAATATTATTACCGAACGCTTCGCGGCCCGTCCACCGTCGACGGAGAGACCAACCGGTGTTTGTCCGAGCTGTGTCTGCCCGTTCAGTATGTGTAGTTAAGAGTGCGTCTTATAACAGAAAATGTAAAAACTTGTTCGGTCGTTGCTATTCATCGGCGCATCGTCCCTTCTTACGGCTGGCGCTCCAGCGCTCTCTTCTTGTTTACGTGTCGCTCCGGCGTTCGCGCAATGGGCAATGAGTTCGCCTATGTTTGCTCTCCGGTTGCGTCCGGTCTTTCGGCCCCGAAAGAGTCCGGGGAGTGAGAGAGGCTCGCCGAAGGATGGACAACGGCCAGATCGGTTCACGTTCAATTGCAGCAAGACTCTGCCACATGGTGGATTTCAATAAGACCATAAGACTTGCCTACATTACTATAGGGCATACCTGAGCTCTGGAGCAATGTAATTTTTAGATAATTAACATTATAAACGGAATATATTAAGTGATAAATTTGTTAGGTAGGACCTTAGGTCATTATGGAATAATAGAAAAAATCCTGAAACAGCTGATTTGTTATATTTTTGTTGCGATGATCATTTACCAGACCCAGAATCAAGTCTTGGCCGTTTTTAGGAACTTCCTTGATATGTTTAGACTTTAACAAACATTGTTCACAGGGAATTGCAGTAAATCAGGGTAACAACATTCTATCGGTTACCTTTTCCCTTCTCGGGAAGCTCTACAAACTTCTTTAAAGCCGTATCTGATATAGGACCATCAGATTGACTTCGCTGTCATTTGTTCTCATATATTCTGAGGTTAGAGGTTAAGTCGCATGGTAGATAATGTTCCGATCGGTTCACGTTCAATTAAAACAACTCTCCTCTGCCACCTGATATTAGACCTTCAGGTTTACTTAGGTGTCATTTGTTCTTGCATATTCTAATTACCTGTATTGCTACAGGGCTCCTCTGATCTATGAAGGAATGACATTTTTAGATAGGCAACACTAAAAGATTCGTGATAAATTTCTGAAGTAGGACATTAGGTAATTGTGAAATCCTAAAAAATATTCTGCAATAGCAATGTTGCAGTACTTTCCAGACCCACAAGAAACTCTAGAGTCTGATTGGTCGTTTTTAGGGTCTTCCTTGACATGTGCAGACTTGCACGATACATTAAAAAACTTTGTTCCCGACGAATGACTGTATATCAGGGTGACAACGTTGAATTTGTACCCTACCTCTTTTTACAACCTTCTCAAGAATATTCTGAGTTTAGAGGACTATCATTTCAAACTGTTTTTCGTGTAAGTGTTATTAATACGACGAATTTTGAGATTTTTGATTCGACATGACAGTGCATATTTGATCTATTTATAGAATTTTAATTTTTACATTACACTGAGTGCATTTCTTCAGAAAGAACGGAGGAATGCACATTGAAAGGTTGCACGCGGCCGGTTTTTACTAGGTCACGAGACTCATTCTATCGTTGCTGTTGATCCTCCAGTCTACAGCTAAGAAATGCATGCTAATTACACTTTTTAATTCTATTAACCACCACTTACTTAACGTTCCTGCAGACGTACAGTGCTATTAACTAATTTTGCTTTTCTGCATATTTTCTTTGATTTTAAAATTCTTCAAACGCGTTCTACAATGCCTTCACACGCGTTCTACAACAATACCTCGAGTTACAAATAGCTCTCATATCATGTTCTAATTATAAGTTTTGAAACAAACGAGAAATTTAAAAAATGAATTAAGTTCATCCAAATGAAATTTCTTCACTGATTACTTAAAGAAATGATAAGGAACATATGTCGATGATTTTTTAAGTAGTGTTGGGACAAGTAATTTCCAAATTTGTCCAACTTGAACGGCAGTTAGAAACTTAACAAGTCCCTCTAATCAGTTCCGTCAGAACCTTATGCTTAATCAAACATTTCGCTTGTGGCCTGATTTCGGTTTGAAGAAGGGCTCCAATCCTCTAAACTGTACAAGGAACTCCTAGTTTCAAGTCGGTTTCCCATCAGTATTGAAGATATAGTGTATGAATACGCCGCTCTGAAGTTATCAAAACCTTGCGGCAAGAATTTGTTAGTATTTCTAATACTTCTAATTCTGGAATGTAGCACCTGAGATTAACATATCTTACTTACATCACCAGTCAATACAAATGTCAATTTTTGCGTTGTTTGCGATTTTCTTCTGGCCTGTGGAGCCGATCAAAGTTTATAATTTTTTTTATATAATTTTACATGGAAATGGCCATAAGGCGACATAACCGCTGGTTTCTCAGAAACTAGAAAAGTGTAGCACCTGTCAATCTTATCAAAAGAACGGAAAAAAAGACTGAATACAAATATACAAGTCTGTAATTTTTGCGATTTTCCTCGCGGCCTGTGGATCGAATCAAAGATACGTGATAATTATATAGGTAAGTAGGCAAAAGGTGATCTAATTTCGAAGAAAAAACGCAATTACTTTGGGAACTAGAGAGTCTAGCATCTGATCACACCAAACGTAGCAGAAAAATAGCTGAATGCAACTATGCTAGTTAAATATAAGAAAATGTTACAATATTGTGACATATCTAATATGTAGTATCAAAGTGCCTGTTCGACGTGATGTGCTGTGAAAGCATACCTTAATATATTTGTGACCAAATTTTGAATTTTTATTTGCAAACGGCTCAGAAGCAAGAAGAATCCTAGTAATAGAAACTATTTCAATATATGATGAATTATATGTACAATATTTTTTTCTTAAAATCGAAGGCGGACAATCCGTGAACGCTCATTTTATGTAAGGTGCTACATTCAAAAACTCACCACCCATAAGAAACGCTAACAAATTGTTCTAACTAGGTTTTGTAGTTAACTTGTGGCCTTGTGATAGTTTAATTCTTGCTGCAAATACCGAGTTACACAACGTGTAATAAGGCAGCCAACATCTGGTCTGGTTGCACCAGCCTGTCTCTAAGTCTATAAGGTTATAAGGGATAATCTTTGATGTGTATAATCGCTGATTTTCCATCAGGAGGCGCTCGCGTTCGCGGGGCACAAAGCCACCCACAACGATGCCACCCAACCTCCTCCTCCTTCTCTTCTCTGTAGATCCGGAGCGCTGAACCGAAGCAATCAAAATTGGAAATTCCACCCACGACGAAGGCGCGCTTCAATATTTAATAAGATACTCATCAATCGTTCATTGGCAGCAAGTAAAATTCGTGCATAGTTTCATTTCTTTAGCACACCTCTCCCAAAATTGAATAAAGGTGAATTAAGAAATGAATAAGCCGTGTTGGAATTTTCAGGCGTGTGGGCTGAACAATCAACGCCGCATTTAATTTGCGTATGTGCATAACTATTCGCAAACGCGGTGAGTCGCACCAGTTGGCCGGGTGTCGCTTCGTCGTGCACGTTTGCACATTACGGCGGCTGCTACATGCACAATTCACAATTCGTGTGCCTTTCTGTGTGCCCTGGTGGATGATTGTCTGTATGCAAGTGGGTCGGATGTAGACACAAGACGCTAATTTACATTTACAACGCGCTTAATCAGCGAAATGATGGAAATTAATTAAGCTACATGCTGCGAAACCGTATGGTTTGTGCCCTCTTGTGGCGAAACACATGTAGACATATTTCTGGCATATATGTATTTTTGAATATTATTTTATTCTTGGTCAGTAATACTGAGAAATTAGCAATTTTGAGGTATTTTATAGATTTAGAGCTTTCAAACTCTGCAATTTCATTGAAACTCTGGTTTTAACTAGGCAAATTAGTGTTTATTTAAAATTTATGGACTCTGGAACTCTTACAAATGTTTTGATAAAACTATGTTTTCAAACCCGGATTTTAAAATCGAGTTTTTTTGTTGTTGATAAAATTCGTTTTATGAACTATGTTTTTCAATCCTGGTTTTTAAACCACTGTTTTTGAAGCTCGGGTTTTTAAACTCTGTCCTTGAAGGTCGGTTTGTAAACTCGTTTCGAAACCCGGTTTTTGAAGGTGTTATTTTTAACTTGATTTCACTGTTCGCTGCTAAAAAAATAAAGTTGACAACTAAAATTGTATCCTTTAGTATCATGACATGAAATTACCAAACTGATTTTTCATTAATAAACTCGGGTTTTGAACTAGGTAATCTCGGGTTTATTATAAATTTATGGACTGTGGTATTTTAAGTTCGTTTTAACAAGTTTTTTGAGTTCTTAAAGCTGGGTTCAAAACCCGGTGTTTGAAACCAGGGTTAAAAAACCCGGATTTTATAATTAGTTTATCGCGTGGTTATTTTTAACTGCTTTTTGAACATTGTATTCTACTTAAAAAAAGTTGATGGGAAATGTATTCCTTTTTTCATATTTTATCCTTTCATATCAACACCAAATTATCAAATTCGCTTATTTCATATATACACTCAGAGTTTCAATTAGCTAAACCCTAGTTTTTGGCGAATTTATGTACTGTGGTATTGTATACTCGTTTTCAAACGGGATTTTCAAAGAACTCCGTTCGAAATGTACATTACTAAAACTAAGTTTTATAGTTACGTTTATTCGTTTATTATCACCAAATTATTAAACTCGTTTTTTTTGTCATGCATAAATTTTGACTTTTAATTTGGTAAACTTGGGTTTATAACAAATTTATGAACTGTGGTATGCTGAACACGATTTTAACTTTTTTTTTGTAAAACCCGGTTTTTAAATCGTTTAATTCCAAATGAAACTCGACTTTTAAAAACTCAGCTAATAAAACTGTTTATCTGAATTTGCCTGCACTCTACTAAAAATAAGTTGATGGGAAATCTATTGGTTTATTGATATTTCATCCTTTAGTATTACATAACAGCAAAGAAACACATATGTTGGAATAAAATACGGTTTTCATAACGATTAAACGATCCAGTTTTATAACCCCTCTGAGCTATATTAAAAATACGTATGAGTCGAATATGTTTGCAAGTTTCTCTCGCGAAAAGTCAATTAAAGTCAAACTGAAACTAAAACATAAACCGACCTACCCGGCACACATGTCGTCGCCGCTGCTGAAAGCCAGTCTGGGAATCGTAAATTAATATTTCGCGTGCGATCGTAATTAATATTTACGTTCGGTGCGCAATTACCAACTGTGGACGGCAGCAAATATTTGCAGTCCGCGCCAAACAAGTCCAAGGAACTCGACGCGGCGCTCGGGCTGATTGCGGTGGGAATTAATGCGACTAAGGTATGCGCAAGAACCACCCAGCGTCGATGATGGCGTACAAGCGTGCACTGTATGTGGAATCAATCTGCAAAAGTGCTGTATTTTGATGCATAATAATGATTCGTATTGTGTGTGTGCGCTAGTTTACACAACTGCGGGGCCTGCAGCGTCGATGCAGTGATAACGGATAGTATTTGCTTTTGGCGTTGACGGGGTGTGGAGGCGCGTGCAAACAATAAACAACGAATCATTGCGCTTATTATTTATTTATATCGCACTAGGATGTTTATTATTTGCTGTTTGTATATTTATATATCTTGCGGCCTTTGAAAGATTTGCTGGTTTAGTTTATTTTTATTTTTTCCAGTTGTTTGTTTAGTTGGGACCAACTTTCTGCTACTAGTTTTCCGAAATCTGATGATGCTTTTTCCAAAACCTTTGTAATTGCTGTTAAATCTATTTCTAGGCTGGGTTTTGGTGAATCAGCAGTGATTACCTGAAAATTATTAAATTAATTATTTTTCATACTCGAAGGGTTGATATTCTGGTTTTTAATTGCAATGTAATTTTTGAAATACTATTTTACTCGATTTTCAAAAACCGGTTATGAAACTCGGATTTCTAAACTTTTCAAAAAAAAAAGTAAAAAACCCTAGTTACTTACTGTTTATTTTTGAAACTCGTATTTTAAAACCCGGTTTTGAAATTGGGATTTTGAAATTTGCTTTGTATAATGGGGTTTTTCGACTTTGTTACTTGATTTTGAAACTCGGGTTGTCAAAGTCGGTTTTTAAAAATTCGGTTTTCAAAACCCGATTTTGAAACTCGAATTTTGAAAATTGTTTTGTAAATTAGGATTTTTAGACGTTATGGCTTGATTTTGAAACTGTTTTTAAAAGTCGATTTTCAAACACTCAAGGACCAGGTTTTGAAATTCTAATTTTGAAACTTGTCTTGTAAATATCGTTTTTTCTAAATTAAGTTATTTTCGACTTTGTGACTTGGTTTTTAAACTCTGTTTTTAAAATTCGTTTCTTAAAACCCGGTTTTGAAACTAAATTGTGTTTTATAGACTTTATGGCATGGTTTAGAAATTTTGTTTTAGGAAAAAAAAAACGGGTTTTTCTAAATTAGTTTTCTTAAATTATGGTTAAAAAAATTTTAAACGAGTTTCAATGAAACCTTTACAATACCAACCGGTTGCTGCACTAACAGTTGCATCAATAAATGATTAAATGTCTTTCAATTTGACTTACCAAAACTGCAACCGCCAAAACAACAAGAAAAAGTTGAAACTTCATTTTGAAATTATGTAATATCAGTTTCTGCGACAATTTCAAACTGAATTTCCCCTAAAAAATCACCGCTTTTTATACTACGAAATGCTCATTAACTCGAACGCTAAATGAGCATAACTTTCGATAAACAGGAAACATTTATAGCCTTTTACGCCATCATTTCATTACATTATTTCCAAGCAACAATACAAAATTGATTCAATTCTCTCCTCCAAATGATGCCTATTCCTGGCGGATGTTTTCAAGTAAACATCAAAAACAATGTGTCGCCTCTGAATGTGTCTCCTGCACGATATCCAAGATCTAGGAATTCTCGCACTATTGTGCTGAAAAGAAATGCGCTAACGACGTATTCAAACGTTTCGCGAGCGGTGCGGTGGTCTAATGCAAACAAGGAAGCCCCAGCACTGGATGACAAATCCTGCTGCGTGCGTTGTTGCTCTCGCCTGTTGGTTGTCGTACTGCTGTCCTGCTGCTAGCAGCGACTTGCCAGCCTGCCGATCGGAAAGAATCCGCGCGAAGTCGTCGCATGACCATGACGCGACCAACGGTATCGAAATGCCTTCAGCTCGGCCGACACGCCGCAGCGAACGCACGACTGGTCGTCGTCGTGGAGAGGAAGGTGGAAAAAATAACGAGACGCTGCACACTGGCGCGAGCTGAAAAGTGCATCCTGCACTAGTGGGACGCCAACGTGAGGAGGGCATTCATGCGAGACAGAAGGAAGGAATCAGGGTATCATGGTGAGTCGTCGGATTAGCAGTTGAGGACTAGCGTAGGTAGGAGAATTCACAGTCTCTTTTTGGAGAAAGGATGAAATTATAAATTTCGATTTTGAAACTCGGTATTAAACTCGGGGTTTCAAACTCTTTTTTACACGGGTTTTAAACACGTTTTTTACCCCGTTTTAACCCTAGTAATTAAAATAATAAACACGGTTTTAAAGCCGGGTTTTGAAATAAATTCGGTTTAAAAACCCAGGGTTTGAAACCCGGGTTTTGAAGATCAGGTTTTTAAACCCGGGATTTAATCCATGTATTAAAGAAAATTACCGTTTTTCTTCCGAAAAACATATACATTTCTATTAATATCGATATATTTTTATTAACCCCTGAACAAAGTATTAGAAAACATCTAACAAGTAGGCCCCGATTACAGTAAACACGTGAATGCAATTTTTCCAGTTTCCACTTTACAGAGGCGCGTACACAAAAAGTGGCGTTTAAATACGAAAAGATTGTAGTTTCAAAAGGCCACAAACACTTTATCGGACCGAGCACGCGAGCCACGGTCTTTTATCAATCCCATCTCACACTCAATTCGCGCAGCGGCGAGTGTAGCGCATGCGATAATTGTACATTTAGCATTTCGGGCTGGCCATGCGAATGCTAGCGACGCTTCGCACGTGAGTTTTCCATGCGGAGCCCAGCAATGTATCAAAGCGTAGGAGCATATTTGCATGCAGAGCTTTTCCGAGTGCTAAATTCGGCGGGCCCGCACAAACTAGATAATTATATGTGCATTGAAAGTGGAAGCTGCCAAAATATTCATTCAAAATTGCGGGCTGCATAATTTATGCGTTTTCGGCTATAATGTGCCTAATTAATACGCATGCACACCGAATGTTTTGTTAATCAGGTCCTGACGCACTGACAACGTCAAATGTAATTCAAATATTTGCCGCAAATTGTATTTCATTTTTTTATTAATCGGAATCTATTAAATGAAGAATATATCTTTAAATTCTATTTTTAAAAGGCTTTTTTGAAATCAGGTTTTTAAAATAAATTTAAAAAAATTGAAACCCGCATCTTGAAACTCCGTTTTTTAACCATCAGTTCGGCCAAAAAATCAAGTGTATTTTTTATTAACTTTTCGTTGATTATTCGCAATAATTGCATTACCCATATACCTTTCAGATGAATACTTGATAGTTGACTAACCTCTCAATGCTCTTCCATTACACAGAAAACCACTAATATGATCTGAATAAAATATGAGTAGATAGATAAGTATCGTATTACTAATGCGCTCTCCCAGCCATCAATGATCGTAGAGGTCATCAACCATAATTGAATATCTATCTATACCTATGTAATACTCCAAACACTATCGTTGCGACGAAGAAAAAACAGTGTTTGTTAATAGTGAATAAACGTCCGATATAAGCGTATAATAAAACACACCCCATGATGATCGTATCACGTGTGGCACACATAGATAAATCTCTATCTTTATCGCCATCAACTCGACGCAACGCAACGAACGCGTAGGCCTGCTTGCACACCTAATACCTCGGATTCTGCCGCAGGAGTTATTCTCACAGGAGTCACTTGACCGCAGATCGGCCGTCGTGTCGTCGACGTTGCTTGCTTGCTGCTTTTTTCCTTTCTTCTCCACCGTTCGGAAGGTGAAACGCGAGGGCAAAACAAGCGGAATCAGCGAGATGTGACGGAAAATGTAACGCGAGCCGCAAACACAATCGCCCTGCTGCGGGCACGCTGCAAAAACGCTACGCCTTTCGTCATAATTACAATCATTTCGAGAGGACACGACTCAATATAAAATGCATAATTCATACTTCGCATCCGCTCATCGTCGTCACTTTTGCTGTTTTTCATAGTGATTTTTAAGAGTAAAAACAACTGTTTCTTCAAACCCGGTTTTAGAGTAATCGGGTTGTCAAATCAAAGTTTGTTCAAAGTTTTGATATTGCTGTAACAGCACCATTCGCCGTAAGAATAACGTGGGATACCGTCAACACGCCTGTAACATGTATCATGCCTTGGCGCTTGGAGCGAGTACACCCGCGCGTATACGGATAATGCTGCTGTTAAAGCAATATATACCAAACTTTGAAATTTTTATTTGGGAAAACGGCGTAACACAATTATTTAACACAATTTATTAACACAATTTATTTCTATATATGCACTACACGTGCAAAAAATTCCATTCAAATCCGTGTTGGACAATTGAAACACTCTCCTTGTGAGATTAAAATTGCGATAGAACCTGAAATCGAATTCTAAACATGAATTTTTAAATATCAAATTCAGGTTTCAAAAACCGAGTTTCGAAAATCGAGAAATACATTTTTGTAAATTACCTTTCCTGCTTGCCTTTCCTGGCGAAAAAAAAAACAAGTTGGCGCTAATTTCATATATTATTTATAGTTTCTTATATTTTTGATGATAATACATTTGATAGGGGTTAAAACTTAACTAACTTTTTTTCGTCTCCTTTCGAAACTTACTTTAAGACTTTGAAAGCTTATAACTTCTGATAAATTGAAGAAAATATGCTAAAATTTTCCACAGATATTCCTAAAGACCTCTACTATCATATAAAATATAAATATCGTCATAATATATTTTTATAATTAGGTTAAATTGAGTTTTAAGTGTCTTTTTTGTTTCCAAAATTTACGCTCCTAAAAATGATAATTGTTTAAGAGCTAATAACTTTTAAAATATCCCATAAAATGTATGATATTAGCTACAGATATTCTTTAAAATATCCTCTATCCTAAAATATATCTAATTTTCTTTTAGTAATAATTTTAGACCACTTTAATAAGGACTTCATCAAACGCAGTCGAAGCCATCGTTTTTTAAGGCATAATTATATGCCATTAAAATTGAGAAAAAAGCATCTTATTATTTACCAAATTATGCACAAAAACAAAAATAAACGATAAAATCAACCAATATATAATTCTATTATAAGAATTAATAACAAGGAACGCTGTGTTGATATAATAACGTTGTCTTATATCAATTACTGTCATCCGAAGATAAATTTGAATATAATAAAACAATTCCGACGCCCACATATTCCTACCAGCCAGTCTTGATTATACGTTTCGGTTTAAACGTTTCAAAATTGAAGATGGAAAAGGAAAGTATTGTTTGTGTTGCAATTTGCCTTAATTCCACCTGGGGACGGGCTTAATCCAGGCATTAATTTATGCGACTCGGGAATTACGCAATTTTATTATTGTAAACGCCAACAACGCGTGCATAATCGTCGGGTGTAAGCAAATTGCAGATAGACTGGCGCCATCCCATCCTGCAAGCCTCTCGCTACAGTTACTAGCTACATCCACTGCTGCACGGCTGAAGGAAGACGACATCGAGCGACAGGGACATGCAATATTTGTTCATGCAAATCTGCAAGGGCCGAAGGGACGATTCGGCTTGTCGCGGGGAGGACGCAAATTAGATTAGGTTGTTGCGACTGCCTGCCTGCCACGGGTAGCAGGGATGTGCATGTGCCCGTACTCTCGCAGGTTGTTGTGCGTGTCCCGAGACGAATCGTTATTATTTCGAGTCGGCATTCCTAGAGTCAAACACGCACACATCCACATTCACAAATACACATTCAGAACTCGGCACGCACAATACTCGAAACACAGCCAGTGTATGAATTATGCACGAGGCTAACAAACTTTGCAACTAATTGTAAATTTAATCAATTGTACAAAGCATACAAAGAAATATACAAAGGAAGAGTTCGTATTGAGTTTTAAATGACTTAAATTGACAGCATTGGAATTTATTGCTAAATTTCACTGGAACAATTTTAGACTGTCATTTTTTGATTGAGTTTTATTCAATTATTACAATTTTTATTGGTTTCAACGTTTGTGAATCGAATAGTCTTTTTAAGTGTTCATATTTTGGGTTTGTTCTATAAATGTCACAATTGATTTTGCTTTTTCAAAGTTAATAAGTGAAATGCATTATGGACTTCAAACTATGATAGGAATGTCGGAATTTTACAATGTTTCATAGGAAAATGCCTAGGCATTTCCAAAAAATAACGAAAATAACTTTAGTTAGTTTTCGTTCATTATTTAAGTAGCCTAGAATTAATATGAGAAGAAAATCATATCAATTTTAGGATAGAAGACACTTTAAAGAATATCAATTGAAAATTTCATAACATTTTACCGGGTAATTTAGATGTTTGTAGCTTTTAAACATTTATCATTTCTTAGAAACGTACTTTTTAGGAAGCAAACTGAGTCATCTAAAATCTTAATTTAAACAAATTATAGCAATATCTTATCTCTATGTTTACGTTTTATATTATAATAAAGGTCTTTAGGAATATCTCTGGAAAATTTCAAAACAATTTCGTTATTCTTTCAAAAGTTTCAACCTTTAAAAATCTTTTGAATGTTTCGGAAGAAAACGAAAAAATTGAAGTTTTTTTAGGTTTAAACCCGAATTAAATGTATTGTCATTGAAGAATACATAAAACTATATACATTATATAATAGTTGACATTCTTAAGAATACCTGGAGAAATTTTTATCATTTGATTTTAGACCAAAGTTGATTTTTGACCAAGAATGGTAATGGCAGGTATTGTAAAAATGTGTCTGAGAATTTAAAAAAATCACTGAAATACATTTATTAGTTTTTGTTCGGTATTAAAGTAACCTAGAATTAATATTAGAATAAAATTACATAGAATTTAGGATAGAGGATATTTTAAAGAATATCTGTAGATAATTGCATAAAATTTGAGCGGATAATCTAAAAGTTATTAGTTCTTAAGCATTTATCATTTTTAGAAGCGTTAATTGTAAAAGATCTGAATTTCTGAAGAAAATGTTTGAAAATTTTAAACATTTTCTTTATTTTTTCAAAAGTTACAATCTTGCAAAATCTTCCGAAAGCGTCTAAAAATTTGTTATTGCGGGTATCAAAGATTTTATTTAGTTTTTTGAAGTTTATTTGACTGAAGTGAAATTGTGTGGTTCTCATTATGTCCACACGTCGTGAATCCTCCTTCAACCTGTTCTTGTTTTTCGTTTACCATTTACCACATCACTACTTACTTGTCCACTCATTTTATCTTTTTGGTCCTCAAGTCATGAGTTTAATGTCATGCCCACACTGGTAAATTCTATTCGTGATGCACATGCACACTGATTAAGTTCCATTCGCAGTTGCGCCATAACCAAATACCTCTTCTCCCTTTTTACTTCAATGGCTCTCGTATTTACTCACCGTTGTTTATTACTTTTATTATTGCGCTCTGTGCAGACGAGATTCACAAAGAAAGGAAGGCATTAGTTCCATGTGCGATCCGAAATTACAACTATGCGTGGCGGCTAGGCCGAGAGCGATCAGAAAAACGAAGGCGAGGGGCAACGATAATGAATGAGAGCGTCGCAATTATAACGTCAAACATAACACGAGTTTCTTTCATCTGTGCCTTGACTTTTTCTGTGGTTGTGTATGTATATAGATTGTCTGTGTGTTTACTCGCGAGTTGTGCGTCAGTCGGCTGTCTTGTCGCTCGTGTGAAATCTTGTAGCATCATTTTTCATATGAGAAACGACGCAGCACGCGCATTGTTTCATTAATAATTTCGTTTTCATAATATTATAGCAGCGTCTCATCAGCGACATGGTACGTTGAACAAATGTAACAAATTGTTTGATTGCGTTTGCATTTCTAGCTATTACTAAGAATACTGAAGAATCTAAAGATATAATAATAACATCGTTTCGCTAAAATTAAATTGAAATTGGTTATGCAGTAAGGACATTTATTTCAATTTATATAAATGTCCTTATTCTTGAATAACTTGTTAAATTCGGATTTTCAGAAGAGTTCTACAGTTGATTCTGATTCTGATTGTGAGCTATAGGAGTTTCCAGGGAATGACTATGCATATCACAGTTAAACACAGTTATGGTTAGGTCCTAAGAATCCTAAGTTTTTAAAGACAGAGAGTCATTAACTTGCTTCATTTTACTTTATTCAGTTTGTATTCCAACGAACTTGACTTATTTTCTAATAATAGCTGTGCGGTTTGATGCACTCTGGCCCTCCGTGGTTGGTGCGTCTTTGAACGCAATTTCACCGAGAAGAAGGTGCATTATCGGTGGCGGTCGTCGTCATCTTGATAATTTTAATGCGCCACGGCGACCATAATCAGACTATCAGACGGGCGATCAAGTCGAGCGTGAAGAATTCCTCTGCCAAAAAACTACCATCCGGATACGCCTGTGCGGTTTAAAGGCACATGCATATGTACACATTCACGCAGCTACGTATGCTCACTGACTATCTAGCTTTACACACATGAATTTGCACACACACACACATTCACATTTACACAGTAATACACACATATTCACACTTAGCCAGTTATACACACATATTCACACTAATACATACATATTCACACTTACTCACTAATGGACATACATTCACACTTACTCACTAATACACACATTCACACTTACTCACTAATACACACACACACACATTCACACTTACACACTCATATACACATGCATCCATTCACACTTACACACGCATCCATTCACACTTACACACGCACCCATTCACACTTGCACACGCACCCATTCGCACTTACACATTTATATACACACGCACCCATTCACACACTTACACATTTATATACACACGCACCCATTCACACTTACACACTCATATACACACGCACCCATTCACACTTACACACTCAAACACACATATTCACACTTACAGACACATATTCACACTTACACACTCATACACACACATTCACACTTACACACTCACACACACATACACACACATATTCACTCTTACACACTCACACACACATATTCACAGTTACACACTCACACACACATATTCACAGTTACACACTCACACACACATATTCACAGTTACACACTCACACACACATATTCACAGTTACACACTCACACACACATATTCACAGTTACACACTCACACACACATATTCACAGTTACACACTCACACACACATATTCACAGTTACACACTCACACACACATA
>JAODAC010021279.1:0-18711 GCA_027575185.1 Mimaenictus wilsoni
GCTACGCAATAGGGCTGCCACTCAGAAACGTCCCCTTTTAATTAAGTCGTGGTTAATACCGACGATTGGACCCGGCGTGTTCACCGCGCCATCAACCAGGGCCGCCGACGTTGGTTCGCGACACTCATCAATCAATTCGCGTAGCTCAATTTTTAAGACCCCCGTACGAACAAAAAATAGAACTACAGTTGTAGAGAAGTTTATAGAGAATTCGACTCTTATGCAGTAATGTTCCTCGTATGCTTTCATAATAGTTTTCAGGAATTATTCTCTTCGTAATTACCGAATTATATTAGACTATTATCTTTAAATCACAATATTTATATTTTAACTCAATATTTATTTACAATTAATCGTCGAACAATTAAAGTTTTATTAATGAATGTAATTAACTATGTTTATTATCTTATTTTCCAGTTGGAAGTGGTCATAAATCAAGATGGCCACCCATCATGGCCTGCGGCATGAGAGTGACGAAAACTTTTCGGACGATGAGAGCTTTCCGTTGACCCAAGATATTTACGGTGGAAGGTGAGTCACGAAGAATGCAACATCGAATGTCAATGATTCCTCCCCACGTTTAAAATGCACAAAAAGTCCCGAACATCACCTCTTCGCATTGGGCCAATGTTTGGCATTTTTTATTTGATTGCCCATTCTTGGTGGTTCTTTTGTTCCTCTTGGACGGAGTTCATTCCTGTGCAAGGACGTTCAAAGATCTGACGATGCAACTCGATTTCGAGTTCCTGCACCATTAATCGCCGCCTCATACCTCATTCCACCTCATTCCAACGACCCAACTTTGCAAAATACGATCCCATTTCGGCTTCTTTCTAATTGAGCGAGCGTTAACAAAGACGTTGCGCACCGAATTCGATTGCAACATTGTGTCTGTCGCGTGTTGCAACCGCCACCAATGCAATCAAACACGCAAAATATATAATACTATTCCAAGAAGTGTAACAATATTCTTGGATTATGTTAGTTATGCAGTATAAAGGTGAAATTAAAAATCGTGTATTGTGCTGGTCGTTCGGACGTGACTCGTTTGTCGCTGCGATTCGAAGGCGAAACGCGGGCGATTACCAACGCCATGGAGCGCGCCAAGTGAATGGTCAACTTTCTAAAGATTATCCGTCGTGGAGCGGGCGGGCGGTGATTTTAGCGTGAATTTACGGGGCGTTTCTTGGTCGCTTGACGACGTCCATGTCGGCGTGCAGCAAATGACAGCGGGTAATGGGCGCCCTCGGCTACAAACCGCATCTGTTTTGTGTTTGTTTAGTTCTGCAATATGCCATCAAAGGCTTAAGCCGTTTTTGTTCTTGTTGCCACATAGTAATTGGCTTTGTTTGGTCATAAAATGGAACTACATACATTTTAAATATCATAGTAATATTAAACTACATGGAATATTTTAAGGATATTTTTGGACAAATATTCATTGCATTATATAAAAGTGCCTAATTTACCACACAGTTAATATATCGAATTAAAATATATTGGAATATGCGTCAGAAAATGATTTCGTTCATATTAGTAAATACCTCAAAATCCCAAACAAATTAAGTAAATCTAATCATAAAATGGAGTCAGTAATGTCAAGAATCCACATAAAATTATGAAGACCTCTTACAATTAGTATATCAAGTATTTCTTAAGAAACTTAAATATTTCGTCAATTTGCTTCAAGTATACAAATTAATAACACTAGATTCTTGCACTAGTTCCTTTACTAAGTTATAAATTATTCTATTTTATCACAAAATCGAATTAGCATAATCTTGAATTTTAAAATTTCACGTACCACATTTTATAATAATAATTCTCTCGTCTTACAAGAAACATTCTGTAATTCGAATCAATTCATCACACATTTAGACTTTGTTGAGCAATTTGTTTATAGACAAATAGGCACAGTGGCAAATTAAAGTAGTCTAGTGTCCCAAGGCAATTATAATCGATTACGATTAAAAACACGTGAGTTAATACAATTTGACCTTCGACCAGGGACCAGAGGAGGATCAAATTTGCAGGAGCTGCTATAAACAGTTTTGAAAATCTACTCTAAAAGCATCATCGAACCATCTAATGATGGAGTGATGAATTACTAATATAACACCGTATGTCTGCAATTTTACGTGAGGATTGCTCCACCTATGCGCATTATTGATCCACAAGCTAGTAAAGCAAAATGAACAAAATTAAACAAAATTTGATCCACGTCTTCAAAAAAGTTGGTCATCACTGACCAAAGGTCTACTCTTCCTCAGTCTCGTCATCACGGTCCACTCTGGACAATGTTATTTTGTGATGAATGATTTCTTGTTTTTGTTTAGTGGAAAAAGACTGGGACGTGTCTCGGCTCTTTGTCAGATGTCGAGTGCCTTCCACACTGTCTAAAAGATGCCTCACTTTCTTCTCTAGCAACAAGACTTTTGACGAGGATTGATCTGTGTACATATCTACTAGATAAACTCAGAGGTCAAAGTTGCGAAACATACTGATCTACTCTAGGTTTCAAAGAAAATCAACTTGAAGACCAATCAGTGAAATTACCATAATTTGGCTGGTTTCGATTGTTTCATGCTTACTGACACATTTGATTCTTTATTAGTATCATAAGTCTAGTTATAAAATATAATAATAAACTATTTCAAATTAACTCACAATATGACGTTTAAAAACTAAAAATACTAAAATATTTCCAGCGAACGCTACCATTAGTTTCCAAGACGTCTACGTCACGATTATTTAATAACCTCTTACAATTAGTACCCAAATATTAATCACGTCAACGAAACTCAACTAAAAACAGTCCGGCAGATAATTGACCACGAAGAGATTGCGAGTGTGAACGGAATAAAAGAACAAAAAATGTAGATTACCTTGGCATTTCCTTCAAAACTCCACGATATATTCATACATGTAAACCAGTATACCTAGGCCATTACAAAGACTATGAATAATTGAATCCATTGGTGAAAGAATGGACAATAACTCAATTATAAAAGTAACAAAACTAAAGAATCAACAAGCCACTTAGTAACCAAAGATAAAACTTTGACAATTTGATGTAATCTTGACAAAGAACTAAATAAAATTCCGATTGAAATCTCTGACAAAGATTGAGAATAAAATTTAAATACGTACAAATTGAACAAAATACCCATATCAAAACTGATTCGTCTCGAGTTACATGAATTCTCTTTACCTTGGCGTATTTAATGGGGTATCCCATTCCACCCAACACATTTACTCGAGTTTAATCCTCCACGAATGTACAAGATAAACAGGTAAACATTGATAAATGCATAAAATGCGCATAAATACCAAATGCAAATCTTAGTTATGTGCAGCGTGAATCTTCTGGTAGACCTTCAACCGGGCAACCGCATCAAATGACCAACTATGCGGTTATTTTTAGGCCGACGGTGCTTAGCTAAAGTTATTGAGCTAGAAGGGTGTTGCCTTCTGGTATCAAGGGCGTTCGGGATACCGACCAAGGCTATCTGGTGCCCGGCAGAGAAGAAATCTGCCACGCACCACCGGATCGGCCTAGGTACAATGCTAAAAAACCACGCACACAAAGCGGCGAGGAGAGGTCAATATACAATGACGAAAGTCAAAAAAGTGAAAGAGACAAAACGGTACTGTCTTGGGTCCAACGATAAAAAAGACATTTCTGCTGTATCCTAGCAAAATGTCATTTGGGAATAATTGAAACCCACGCTTTATCAGATCATAAATCAGTACAAGCAAAGGCAAACAAGCAAAATATTCACGCAATTGTTAATTTCTTTAACATAATGAGAGATTAGTCAAGGCCATCAGGTGAAAATCTACCCAAATATGAGATTTCCTTTCGTACCTTGAAAATTTCGAAAACAATACACTTCCAACGCTTTAAATTACAATTGTAATTTGAGTAGGTATATATTTAATACTTTACAGTAATAAAACCAACTTGAAGAAATGCAGTAAAAACAAACAGTACTAGGCAATATTAAAAGATGTATTAGTAATCTCACTTGTATATTCATTTTAATAACTAACAAACTACAACAGTTCTTTTGTCACGTAGTCAATGTCTTTCGATCACCATAAAAACGAACCAGTAAGGTGAAGAATTGACATAGCAAAATAAAGAACGATTATTTTATCAAGTGAAATACATAATGAATTTAGAATGTTTGTCATTCTCGTTTATCAGAACCACCCACATCCTTAATCTCTTTGTTTTATCATAAAATCCTGCATGCAAAAGTTACGAATCTTAAAAAAATACGGAGTAACAAGCGGTGGGTCAAGGTCGTCAGTAGCCACTAAACACTTTACGTTTGCCTCCTCTCCGCCCTTCTATATCGCGTGATAAGGGTGCCCACAATTTTTACTGATATCTCCAAAATATCGAAACTCTTAAAAAGTTAATAAATAGATAAATAGATTGTCCAACAGAATATCTGCCGATGTTGCCTTCCCTTACTGTTTCTAAGAAAAATATCAGTTGGTAATAATTAAAATTCACGTTTTATCAGTTTTAGAAGCAAAGCAAACCACGAAATTCGCGTAATAGTTAATTTATTTTTCATTGTATGTATTGTTATGAATTTATTTATATATGCATAACCTTTATTGGCATTCCGATCTTCCTGATAACCTTTACAGCCTTGCCCCATCCAGACCTTCCTGCCTCTCTCCTCCGAGCCACACCTAGCCCTTGCTAGGTGTCTTCTCCATTCCGCTTCTGCCCCTATCCCCAAAGTACCAGGGCCTCCTCCCGATAACCTGCATCCTTGCGTATCCTGGGTTGTAGGTATTGCCCATTATCCTCTCTTGCCTAACCTGCTCCTCGACTTCCCTCTCTCTCCCCCACACTGATACCTGTTCCGCCCCCATCTCTTCCACCACAGCCACCGACAACCCCACCTCCTCATACGCTCGCCTCCGCCTCACCATCCACTCACTGGACCCCCTGCTGGTACATCACTCCCATACCTTCCTAACTAACCTTTCGTTCCCCATTCGCTCCAATCGCGTCAATGAATTTATTTAATGGAGCTGTAAAGGATATGTGAAATACGAAGAAACTTGTTAAAGAAGTATGCCAATAAAGGTCTTATTATTATTATTATTATTATTATTATTATTATTAATTTCTTTTTCATACTGAGAGATTAGTAAACGTCATAAGGTAAAAATCTATCCGAATCTCATATTTACCTTTAAACCTTGTAAACTGTAAAGGAAATACATTTAATATTTGGACAGTAATAAAACCAAGTTTTTGTACAAGTTACAAAAAATAAAAACAAACAATAAGAGTTGAATTGAAGATCCTACTTGTATATTTCTTTTTATAACAATATATAATGCAACAAGAAGATGATTTTTAATGAAATTTATGAATTATGACTAATATAAGTCATAAAACCAGGTATATTAAGAACCTGTTATATAAATTCCAAGTTTACGCATAAAAAATGACTTGACCACCTATGAAGAGGGATGTAAGCCTTATAATGCATCTGATACTTACATACCACCTATTGGAACCACACCCACGAAGCCAAACATGGTGAAGAACATTCCTTCTTGCAGTTGTATGCATACAACCTTGAATCATTAATAATCGTGTTGCTAATTCAATACATAAATAACTTTTCTCGCCGTTTACAAAGCTATGATTCATGTAAATATTTATTGAATAACATTTATGTGCTTATTTGTTTTAGTACGCGTACAGTGCAAGATACAAAAGGATGGGACGTCTTTCGGGATCCTCCACAAGTTGTGGAGTCCGGTTCTATGGCAAATCAGAAATGCTTAGAGCTCACCGTAAAGATCTTCAAGATTATCGCATATCTGGTCACATTCGTAATTGTCCTTGCTTCGGGAGTGATTGCCAAAGGCACGCTCCTCTTCATGACCTCCCAGATTAGTCCGGATAAAGTGACGACGTACTGTAATCATGAACTAGGCAGAGATAAGCAGTTTGTGGTGAAGTTACCACAGGAGGAACGCGTGGCGTGGATGTGGTGTTTGGTCTTCGCCTTCTGGGTGCCTCAGCTAGGTACACTCTTCCGATCTACGCGCATGTGCTTCTTCAAGTCGTGGAAAGTGCCGCCATTCTCGCACTTCCTCCTTGTGTTCCTCGGCGAGGCGGCGCACACCATAGGCATAGCGCTGCTAGTCTTCTACGTCCTGCCAGACTTGGACGTGGTGAAAGGCGCTATGTTGACAAACTGTGTTTGTTTTGTGCCTGGCGTTTTAGGCCTGCTCTCACGTAGCAATAAGGAATCGAAAAGATTTCTAAAAGTTATCGTCGATTTGGTTGCGATTGCTGCACAGGCGACAGGTTTTGTCGTTTGGCCCATCGTGGAACAGAAACCGGAAATGTGGTTGATACCCATTGCCATCTTCCTAACATCTATTGGTTGGTGGGAGAACTACATCTCGAAACACTCGCCTATTCCTCTGATTAAAAGACTGGGGAAGATTAAGGAAGAGTTTGAAGTGTGCCGGTATTTTTCCTACATCTTCATCTCAATTTCCAAATGTCTCCTGTTCCTGATCAGTTTACTGGTCATCTCCTTTGTTAGATATGGTGAAGCTGCGTACATATTCAGCGATTTCTCAACTGGTTTTGGCGCTCATAAAATCACAATCCTCGAAATTAAGCCAACTCTTGGTGGTACCACCATGCCCGATCTCACTGAACTCATCACTACTGGTGATGATACAACAATCAATGCAAATGACATGACACCTATTCATGTACTCCTCATAAATATCTTTGCATCTTATTTCGTTTATATTTTTGGAAAATTTGCTTGCAAGATTATGATTCAAGGATTTTCCTACGCTTTTCCGGTCAATCTATGTATCCCCATCTCCATTTCCTTGTTGATCACAGCCTGTGGGTTGAGAAGCGAAGATCCCTGTTTCTTCCATGAAACCTTACCGGGGTATTTGTTCTATCAAAGTCCCCCAGTGTATTTCTTTAACGATTTCATCACGCATCAACATGCATGGGTATGGATGCTTTGGTTGTTATCCCAAACATGGATCACCCTTCACATCTGGACGCCCAAATGTGAGAGATTGGCTCGTACAGAAAAGTTATATGTGACGCCGATGTACGATGGTCTTCTTATTGATCAAAGTATGGGAATGAACCGGCGTAGAGACGATGAGGCTGATGTTAAGACTGAGGAACTCGATGAGATTCAGAAGGAAAAGGGTGATGAATATTATGAGACGATCTCTAATCATACAGATGGATCTACTCCCAAGACCATTAAGAATTCTGATCATATTACAAGAATTTACGCATGCGCTACTATGTGGCATGAAAATAAAGAAGAGATGATAGAGTTCTTGAAGAGTATTCTTCGTCTGGATGAAGATCAATCTGCCCGACGGGTAGCCCAAAAGTACTTGAGGGTAGTTGACCCTGATTATTACGAATTTGAAAGTAGGTTTACTCTATTTAAGAATATTTGGTAGATTTTAATTTATTTATGCTTTTAGCTCATATCTTCTTTGATGACGCCTTTGAAATTTCGGATCACAATGATGATGATACTCAAGTGAACAGATTCGTGAAACTGTTGGTATCCACTTTGGATGAAGCAGCTAGTGATGTCCATCAAACCCACATACGTATTCGTCCCCCAAAGAAGATCCCAACGCCTTACGGTGGTCGATTGATATGGACCCTTCCTGGCAAAACCAAGATGATTGCTCATCTTAAAGACAAAATGAAGATCCGTCATCGTAAACGTTGGTCACAGGTCATGTACATGTACTACCTTCTTGGTCATCGACTCATGGAACTTCCAATTTCGGTGGACCGAAAAGCAGTCATTGCTGAGAACACCTACTTGTTAACCTTGGATGGAGATATTGATTTCCAGCCGTCTGCTGTGACACTTCTTATCGATTTGATGAAAAAGAACAAGAATCTGGGCGCAGCCTGTGGACGTATTCACCCTGTAGGATCAGGTCCAATGGTGTGGTATCAAATGTTCGAGTACGCTATTGGTCATTGGCTGCAAAAGGCTACTGAACATATGATTGGCTGTGTACTTTGTAGTCCTGGCTGTTTCTCTCTTTTCCGAGGAAAAGCTCTCATGGATGATAATGTTATGAAGAAGTACACTACAAGATCTGATGAGGCTAGACATTATGTACAGTACGATCAGGGTGAAGATCGTTGGCTTTGTACCTTATTACTCCAAAGAGGATACCGTGTCGAATATTCTGCTGCTTCCGATGCCTATACCCATGCCCCTGAAGGTTTTAACGAGTTTTACAATCAACGTCGACGTTGGGTACCATCCACTATTGCTAACATTATGGATCTTCTTGTGGACTATAAGAAAACAATCAAAATCAACGATAATATCTCCATGCCTTACATTGGCTACCAGATTCTTTTGATGGGTGGTACTATTCTTGGACCGGGCACAATTTTCCTTATGTTGGTGGGTGCCTTCGTGGCTGCTTTCCAAATTGATAACTGGACCAGCTTCTACTATAACATCTATCCAATCTTCTTCTTCATGTTGGTGTGCTTTACCTGTAAATCCAATCTACAATTACTCTGCGCTCAGATTCTTTCAACTGGATATGCTCTGATCATGATGGCTGTAATTGTCGGTACTGCACTTCAGTTACGTGAGGACGGCATTGGCTCCCCATCAGCCATTTTCTTGATAGCCATGACAGGATCATTCTTTATAGCAGCATGTCTCCATCCTCAAGAATTTTGGTGTATTGTCCCTGGTATCATTTACTTACTTTCCATTCCATCTATGTACCTGTTATTGATCTTATACTCGATTATCAACTTGAACGTCGTATCATGGGGAACCCGAGAAGTTGCAGTGAAGTTAACTAAAAAGGAACTAGAACAACAAAAGAAGGAGGCGGAAGAGGCTAAGAAGAAGGCTAAGCAAAAGTCACTCCTTGGTTTCCTTCAAGGTGGAGGTACCAGTGATGATGATGAAGGTAGCATCGAACTATCTGTTGCTGGTTTGTTCAAATTCATGTTGTGCACTCACCAGAAAGCTGGAGATGAAAAAGCTCAGCTTATTAATATTGCTGATTCTTTGGAAGGTTTGACTAAACGTTTGGATCACATCGAAAAGTAAGTTTTGAGAAAATTATGTAAACCGATTAACAATTCCAAATTTTTATAGGGCTATTGACCCACAAGGACATGCCTCTCGTAGACGTAGCATGTCTGCGTCATCGCGTGGTGACCATCACCTCAGCGCTGTTGCTGAAGACCCAACTGAAGAATCATCTGATAGCGACAGCGAAACTATGTCCACCGTACCACAAAACAAACGGGATGATCTTATCAATCCTTATTGGATCGAGGATCCCGATTTGAGAAAGGGTGAAGTGGAATTCCTCAGTTCTGCTGAAACTGCGTTCTGGAAAGATTTACTGGACAAATATCTCTACCCAATTGATGAAAACAAAGAGGAAAAGGTAACCAATCGCGTTCTAGTGAAGACATTTAGCTAATTCTAGTATTTTTTAGGCACGTATCGCCCACGATCTTAAAGAACTGAGAAACTCGTCTGTGTTTGCGTTCTTTATGATCAATGCTATATTTGTCTTGATTGTCTTCTTGCTGACGCTGAAAAAGGACTATCTGCATATCAAGTGGCCGTTTGGCATCAAGACAAATATAACATACGATGAGAGTACACAAGAGGTAATGTCATAGGGTCCACATGATTCTTATAAATTAAGCTATCAATTACTACTCCCACCTAAATAAACTATTATCTTGCAAAATAAGGCATCTCTCCACAGATCCAGGAAGGAATCATGTGCCCCTACCCGTGCAAATCTGGACTAATCTTGCGTGTTGTGTGTTTTTGGTTTGTGTTTACAGAAACGCATCGCTCGCGAGCTCATCGAGCTGCGTAATAAGTCAGTGTTTGCGTTCTTCATGTTCAATGCCTTGTTTGTATTGGTCGTGTTTCTGCTGCAACTTAATAAGGATCAGATCCATGTTAAGTGGCCGCTGGGGATACGCACTAATATTACGTACAATGAGGAAACCGCTGAGGTATTTACAGGATATAGACAAAAACAATCGCTAAACAAACAAAGATGGCGATGGCACACATTTTGGGATCTTTACACTTCCTTGGACGGATTAATTATGTACTAAACTATGTGTTTTATGGTTATTCTTATGAGTTTTATTCATCAGTACATTTCACCTCCACACAGATCACTAACACATTTGAAAACATTCATACATTTTACTCTTCAGTAATTAACACTTGAAGCCAAAATCTCAAGTCAAGTGGATATACATATAAGAAATGTGTACACAAATTGTGGTAGTGTGGTAACACGAATCACGAAATGGTACTTTGTGGTACTAATCACTAAGAACATTGAACACAATAGCACCAAATATATTAAATAATATACTTTCAATCATAATCATCATCATCCAAATTGTAGACCAAATTTGAACAATTCTCTTCAATTGGCAGCTGAAAAAAATCTTGATCCTTCACGGCGAATCGATGATGTCACCCACAGTCTACCGATTATATCAATGCAGAAAACAATCTGTTGGTACTTTTGTAATGTGTCTAATTCTTTGGTTAATTATATGTTGTTTGTGCTCTGGGGATTTATGGTGCACTTCTTATAAGAGAGTCAAGCCAAGAGAAGGAAGTTTAACACTATCTCTTTCTAGGTACACATTTCCAAGGAATACCTTCAGCTGGAACCGATTGGTTTAGTCTTCGTGTTCTTCTTCGCGTTGATTCTGGTCATTCAGTTTACTGCAATGTTGTTCCATCGATTTGGTACCTTGGCCCATATTTTGGCATCAACAGATCTTAACTTTGGTTGTTCCAAGAAGGTAGTTAACCAAATGGCGTTTACAAAAAGATATGGGATAGTAAAACCAGGCTTGACTTTCAGAAAGAAGATTTATCTCCCAATGCATTACTGGATCGACAAGCAGTGGAGATTGTCAAGCAATTGCAAAGATTGCAAGGCATCGATGACGGCGACTATGAGAACGATTCCGGTTCCGGACCAGACCGCATTGGACGTAGGAAGACGATTCATAACTTGGAGCGAGCTGCGCAGAGAAAACGGCAGATTGGAACTCTGGATGTTGCTTTCAAGAAGCGTTTTGCTAAGTTGAATGCAAATCCTGAAGGAGGTAAGGCTTCTTGACTGCCAAGTAACTAAATAGGTATAATTTCAATCTATAATTTAAAGGTACTCCTATTTTGAGCCGTCGTATGACAATGGGTAAAGAAACTATGAAGGCGTTGGAGGTACGCGTGAATTCCGTAATGGCGGAACGCCGAAAGTCAAACATGCAGACGCTGGGTGCGAAAAACGAGTACGGAAATAATAATGTTATTCGGAATCACCGTAACAGTACTGCCAGCATTCCAATTAAAGATGTTTTTGACAACGCACCCAATGGACAGGTGAACAAGGCCTACGAGGAGGAGACGTACGGCAGTCGGACGTCGCTGCCAATGCATCCTAGGAACACTGTCAATTGGAAGGGCAGCTTGAATCGAATGTAATTATTACAGAGGCATGCAATACGAGACTCAAACCTACCTGATAGTTGACAAAATGCATATGGTTACACTTTTAGACAAATGAATGATGATTATGAATGTTTAATAGTTAATAAGAAAGACTTGATTTTGTATATAAGCTCAACTATAATTAAATATAAATATAATTTAACCTATATGAGATTTTAAATTAACTTACATCTATCAATAAATTATTATAAAAGATATTCTATTCGAACGCAGGAAAGTAAGGCATTAAGTGAAATACGAGTGTGCTTTTGACCGCACACTGAAGTGAAACGAAATATATTCTTATTGTTTAATTAATATTTTCATAATCTGTAATTAGTGTGACTGATTTAAAATTACTTGTGGTATAAGATATAAGATGGTGAGACTTTTGATATTCATAAACAACTTCATTGAATATTCCACCTCGAGATTTATGAAGCACATCCTGATACTAAATGAAAATGACTTCGCATTTCGTAAATTGTTTTATTTTTATTATTCATAGCAATTAGAAATCTTCAAAGGGTTGGATTAAAATGAATGAAATAAGAATAGCCTATCTCCCAGTTGAAACAATTGCCACATTACAGAAAAGTCAGATTCTTAGTTGCTGAGATGTAAACCGCATAACATATCCAAATTGAGGGTTTGTTAAAGATGAGTAGTTAGAAACAATGATTTAGGCGTAATCTGGTAGAACCAAAAATAGAAAAACACGTAGATCAGTTCCATTAAAAAGGTTGGGAGATGAATTCCGATTGGTCCTATTGCTTTGGGAAATATGAACATTTGTGGGGAGACTGTTAGACTTTTAGCGTCCTTATAAATGCGTAAATGTTATTTTAGTGTACATTTCAAATATTTCACCCGGCGGCCAAACATATTTTCAACTTTCTTTTCCTTTAATATTGTATCTCTTCTAGAAACCTTTTCTCTACTTCTCTACCTCTTTTTATTGCACTGCACATGTCCAAAGACTCGCGCCTTAATTCCCGTGGCGATTGTAAGCGCCACGGCCTACCCAGCGGTATAACGGTTCCAACCGTTTTCAGCCCCACAGCTGCGTCGCTGCCTTTTCCCAGAACGGTCAAAACCGATGCCGCTTCAATCTCCAAAGTAGAAAAGCGACCTTCCCTCCTGTACCTCACCTTGGTGCGCTTAGCCAATGAGGAGATAGGTTTCCTACCCCAACCCCGCGCACACGGCTCTTCTAAGCCGCTCGCAACTTTGCGAGGGCAGACAGTCTCAAACCTCGGTCAAGGAAAGTCGCGAACTTGGTGTACCCTTAATTTACTTCGTATATCGTGCTGTACATTAGAACGTTTGCTCGTCGCGTTTGGTGTTAGTCAATAAATACTTTTTGTTATTTATATTTACTTATTAATATCACTCGTCGTTACACGACCAAAAACCCCACAGACCTTTTAAGAGAGAATAAATCATTAAAGAGACCTAGATTTAGTCTAAAATTAATTATGGATGAATTATACATAATGTTTAGTGATATTTTGAAGGGTAGTGGGTATTTATAAAATGAAGTATTGGAATGTTCCATATGAACATATTCCTCGAGGTCATTTGGATGTATAACACAACACGCGGTTTATGCAAATATTTCAGTGCTTCTTCAAATATTTACAATATTTTAGTTACTATTTACAGTTCCCACTGTCACAACTTTTATACCTGCTCTCAGAAACCGCTACTCTTATTGGTTATACACTGAAAGTAAAGCCCATGTAAGTGGCGACACTTCAAATTAAAGTGGGGTGCGTCCAACCATTTTATTATTCGTTGTTTGTTATTGGTGACCGGATGTATTTTCCTTTTTCCATTATACTATATTAGCAGTATGTTGTCATCTTTTTTATAGAGATAGCTTAACACCACGATTACTTGAATAAATAACATATCAGTTATGTTTATTTATAATGAGTACACTTTATAGAATTGTTGATTTTCTGTAGCGAGTAAGTAATGTCCCAAAGGAGGACGCGCTCCTTCAATGTCCCAAAAGAGTCCTTTATCCAGCAAAAGTTCAAAGGGACTATTTTGCCTTGATTTCGTTTTCTTATTAAGATGATTCATGATTCAAGATGATCAGCAAATAAATAATGTATTTTAAATTTCATAATACAGGTGTATCGCTCCGTTGCGCAGAGATGGCGTTATTATTTAAGTTTGTCACCTTGCGCCCTTCGGCCAGACTCAGGTGTCGAGGACGCCATCTTAGCTTAAGTTCCGAACGCGTACAGGTATAAAAACCCTCTGCGCGCGCCTTTTCGCTCTCGTTTATCTTCAACTCGTTCTACGCTACGTAAGTTCTCTTCACCACACTGCTTTATACGTTCGTGTAGTCGACACCCACATATTGTACAACTAACAAATAAACGCCATTTTTTGATAACTGTAAACTGTAAATAATATCAGTTGAGTAAGCAACTAAGTAAGGCCCTGTTAGATCAGGCCCCGCGTTCGAAGCGGGAATTAATACCTGGATAATAAAACCGCGACAACCTCGTAACAACAGGAGTTGCATCGAATTGCTATTGATTAGCAACAATTATTTTATTGTATTAAAAATGAGTATACATTTCGACTTTTATGGAGTACAATTCAGGAAGACAGAGAGACTTCATGATTAAATCTCGTCTAAAACATGATGATGAAAGAATGTATTAAAAAATAGTGCGAAATTGCCCGTCGGGACTGCGGTCCCGATAGCGCTTTGGCCTAGCACGCAGGCGTACGGAGTTACAAATCTTACAGATATATGTAATATACAATAATAATTGAAATGAAACGGCTGAAGGACCACAAATATAAAGTTTCTTTAATGCGATATTAATAAATATCTATAGATGTGATGACTCTTTACAACTTGTTTTAACAAAGATGTATCAGTTGATATGAAAATGGCCTTGAACTTCTATTACTGAAATGGGTGGGGCAGGCGACATGTTAAATAAAGAGCGCATACAGTGCAAACTTTGTTCATTAAATACTGAGCTGGTATCACAAACGGTAGTTATTACAATCGCAATGTAAGCAAAATTATATTGACATAACCAAAATTAGATTTGTATAACCAACATTATTATTGAATGTATATAATTCTAGTCGAATATTTTCTCCCAAAATGTTTTACCAAAGTGATTTAATGAAAGCTGTGAGCGAAGGCGACGAAAATGAACTGCGAATGTTGTTGGATTGCGATATAGATGTGAACGAACAAAACGATTGGGGCTACACCGCACTTCATAGTGCCGCAAAGAAAGGAGACCACAGAATGGTTCATTGCCTGATAAGTCATGGCGCTGATATTAATATCACCAACGACTATGGCTTCAATGCGCTGGGTTCTGCTACCAAGAATGGTCATCTTTTAGTTGTTCGCGAATTATTAAAATGCAGAAACGTCAACATTAATCATGCTAATAATTATCGTTATACCCCTCTCATCAGTGCTGCCAGAGAAGGATATTCCGAAATTGTTAAGGAATTGTTGGAGTATATGAAAAAACATGGCATTTCTAAAGAAATATTATTTTCGACAAATAAATGTGGGAATACTGCATTACATGAGGCTGCTCTTCGTGGACATTACGAAGTGGTGAAGCTTTTGATCAAATATGGAGGCAATAATGACATGAGTAATATTTATAATCAAACACCGCTGGGTATTGCTAAGGACGAATTCATATTTGACCTTATTCTATTTGAATCTGACAGGTGTTTTAATTATATAATCAAGAATGAAGGTGGGAAGTTACATGCTACTTATATACCGCAGCCTATGTAGATATCTTATTCAGATTTTATGTTATAAAATATATGTCTTTGTATTCTATATGAGTAATATATTATGCCAAGAAAGCTACATTTGTTTTGCAGGTTTTGTGCTTTTCATTATTTTAGAATAGAAGCAGATGTGTAACAGCTAGTCAAATACATGGATCACATTCCTTTTATTTTATATTAACTTTTACTAAGTTTACTAATTAATCACTTCTTCTACAAAATGTAGAGCACATAATTTACGAATGCTTCCATAATGAAATTATCAATTAAATTGAATTAATGTATTACACATTTTATAATATGGGAGTTCCGTCAAAACGATTTTAGAGAAACCAAAGTCTATGCGTTATCATAATATATTTGTGAGACTTTTATTGGTATTTTAACTCCATTTCATTCTGTTTTCCAATAACATATTTTACAATAAATATCGCCAACAACACTAAATTGGTAATAATTAAAAATAATACACAGAAAAAAGATAATACATAAATAATTTTACAAGGCAAACTACCAGACTGCACTCTGCCTAGTCTTATTCTCTTCTCCTTTATTAAAACTGTTTAATCATGTGTGACCTCGACTTTTATCTCTGCATTTTCTATGTTCTTGGGTCCTTTCTGAATTACTTGGATCTACGTCTGTCTTGTCGTGACTCTTCTTCTACCTGTCTCTCCTTCCCCCTTCGCATAGATTCCACTGGTAACCCGTCACTGGTAACCATTTATTCAACCAGATTTTTCAGACCACCTGATTGCTTGGTACGTTCCCTTTCTTGCTATCTTCCAACTACTTATTCTCTTCTTTGTGTACCACTTATCCCTCATTACCCGCCCCATTGCCACCTATTCAACGCTTATCTTTCCCGCCTCTCGTAGAATAATGTTCACTGGTGTACAGCTTTCTAACCCCATCAGTTCTTAGAAGTACCACTAAGTTATATAATTTTGTTATATATATTTAGCAGCAATTATATTCTGCTATATTTTTGCAAAATAAGGCGGTCTAAGGAGGACTTCCGTCCAGGACAGGGCTAATAGGACACACTACTATATAAAAAACATGACCCAAGTCCATAACAAGGGGTACCTTCCTTAAACATTGATATCCTACGTCCGATAAGAGGAGAAATCTAGAAGGAGAAGAAGTCCGCGGTCCCCGGACTTGTACATTTGTATTATACTGGATGATCTAATATATGAAAGTTACTAGACCCATATTCTTCTCCCAGTATGAATGTTCTCAAAATTGGACACTAAGACTTTGTAGACTTCTTTTATATTATATTCCTGCTAAATATAGTGTAACTTAAAAGTAATTATGAGTTCTCAGAAACGGACAGGAAGGAGGCGCATATTTTTGCTATAACTGGGAGAAGTTTCTAAAAATAGTTGGCTCCAGCAACTGAACTCTTCGAAGAAGTGAAATTTATATATAATTTATATTTATATAATTTATAATAAGTTAAATAAATTTAAGTTGGAAATAATTAAGGTAGCATGATTTAATTATAATCTTATGTCTTACTTATGTATTACTGGTAATGTATGACAACCAAGTGCCAGTAAACCCACCTCACATGTCGTGTAAAAACGAATACGAATAAATGAAATAATGTCGTTTTCAACAATTATAGATAACGATTTTCTACAATAAAGGCTGTAGTTCGTCATTTTCGAGTTGAAGGATTGTTCATTATCCTATACTGTACTCCAGTGATCTTGTTCCAGCCACAAAGGTGGCGGATAATAACTGCGAACCAACAAAATGTGAAATGAAGGATAACCACAATGATCAAAAAGTAGGCGGGAACAGGTTCCCGCGCGAAAATGGACGTCTGTTCAAGACTGTGCAGGACAAAAATTTATACAATGAAATATAAAACACAACCACATCGAAAACTCATAAAAATATGCTGAATAACGGCTTCCCCGTCTTTTCCTTCAGAAAAAAGAATCCTGTTGAAATCAGAAAATCTTAAGACTGGTCGCGGAAGGGGAAGCGTAAAATGTCGCAGGGAATAGATTAAAGCATTTTATTGAGTGCAGCAGTGACTCACAAGTGTTTCGCAAGTCAACAAGTCGGCAATGGTTATTATAATACTACTCTACATGAGGCAGCCATCGAAGGACAGTACGATACAGTCAAGCTGCTACTGGAGAATGGATGTGATCCTTTGATAAAAAAATATGTGGAATCAGCTTGCAGCAGGTATTGCCAAGGGGAAATATCAGAAGTTATACGAACTTTTTCTGATCGTAAATGTCAAGAAGGAATAAAGTATGGAATATATCTCGAATGTTCCCAATTTTTATATATTTTTTTTCATTCTATTACAACGTTTATTATACTATCCATAAATTCATCCATTTGAGAAGACTTTAGAGACTATTTAAAGAAGATAATAAGACATCAAAGGAAAAATAATCAAGGAAATTTTAAAAATGATATAAATATCTTTAAATTATTATATCATTACGCACAGTCATAATTACGATTATAACAGAGGAACAAAATAATATTCGATACACATAGTATTCGACGTGATGTGCACAATAACTCGGAAATAAATCGGAAAAGCAACTTCCAAATGAATAAAATACTGTAATAATCATTAAATGTAATGCTTGTTCGAGAATTCATTTTGCTGTAGTTGATTAGTCTATATCTAGAATTTATTGGTGAGTTTTGAATACAATTTAAATATTGTCTTATAATGATCTAATTTTTATAATACTTGATTTGTACTAAATATGTATTTTGCGTATATGTCATTAAAGATGATCTAACGCAATTCGAAATTTTACATTCTCAAATCTATGTTTTGTATCTGTGTTGCGAATAGCAACACATCAACACGCGCAATGACGCGGATCTTTAATTTTTCGCAGGATTCGTGGAGTTCCCATCCGATACAAATTCTTACAAACTATATTCCCTTCATTCCACCTCCTCCTACAACTTCATTTGTAAGAAGTCCGACACCCTCTAGTAGCGGCATACCAATCCTGGTACACCTGCTACTGCTACTACGAAACGCACCCTCTCTCTCTCTCTCTCTCTTGCTTATAGGGTGCCAGTCAAGGTGCTACTAGAGAAAGGATGTGACCCTTGCTCTCCATATCCATACCTGTTTCATCAATTCAGTATAATTAAATAAATAGCCCTTTAAAACTTGGACATTCATTTGTAGACATCTTATACAAGATACTAGATATGTCAGACGATACTGAAATATCGATATTTTTCGAAATCGATATTTACAATTTTACGATATATCAATATCGAAATATCGTCCTGAAAATAT
>JAODAC010021290.1:0-18708 GCA_027575185.1 Mimaenictus wilsoni
ATATCCCGTTAACACAATTTATTTCTATATATGTATTACACGTACAAAAATTTTCATTTCAATCAGTGTTGGACAATTGACACACTCTCCTTGTTAGTGTTTAATCATTAATTTCATATTTATGTATATTAGATAAATTTATAAAAAGGTACTTCGACATCCACTCATGTTATTAGATATCATAATAGAAATGTGCAACATTTTTATACCTCAAACCGTCCGGAAACCTAAAACTTTCTCTACATGGCTACAACTTCTTCGTTTTTCAACATTTTGGTGAAATATGGCACAAGTGTACATCAGGTTTACTTTATAGAATTTTTATTTTACTTCATACAGCGACGCAACAAAAATGAACTAACTCAAATTAATTGTTATAACCTTAACATTTTATAACATTTCTTGGTGAAAATTTACATCAAGATACTTCAATAACATCTTTACTTATGTCCATAGTTTTATTCGTGCCAAGTCCACTCATGTTATCAGAAATCTTAATTATAATGTGCGAAATCTTTAGTATTGTAAATGATCCAAATCCGAAGGCTTCAAAGAAATAGCTATTACTCCTTCATTTTTTTAGCATTTTTGGTAGAAATTTTGTACAAAGATACTTTAATAACCCCTACCCACCTGGGCAGCCTAGTGGTAGCGTCTCGGCGACAGGGTTCGATTCCCCGAGGTGGGCAACCCACCGGGTGAATATTATTCACCCACAACTTACCACAAACACTTACACATTCAACACTCAACATTCAACTCTCAACATTCAACACCCAACAGTTACACAACAAAAAAACAAAATGTAAGCACACAAATATATGTACAAACACGGCGGAAAAACCTCAGGGTTGATAGCCTATGAAATATATACATTAATTTTATACCTTATCACCTTTGCAAAATTTAGAAATCATAAATTTACTACATTTATTAAAATCGTTATTGATTTTTTTATTTTACTTCATACTGCGAAACGTCAAGAACGAAATGACTCAAATAAATTGTTGTTACATTAACATTTTTTAAAATTTCTTGGTGAAAATTTATACAAAGATACTTCAATAACATCTTTACTTATATCCATGGTTTTATTAGTGCCAAGTCCACTCATGTTATCAGAAATCTTAATTATAATTTTCAAAATCTTTAGTATTGTAAATAATTCCAAACCATAGGCTTCAAAGACATGGCTTAAACCCCTTAATTTTTTGGCATTTTTGACATTTAGCACAAAGATACTTAAATAAATTTTACCTTATCACCAATGGATATTTGGAAATCAACTTTACTCCACTTATTAAAACCGATATTGTTTTTTTTTTGTTTCTTCACTTCAAACAGCGAAACGACATGAACGAAAGGATTCGCATAAATTGTTGTAACATGTTTTTAATATTTCTTGGTGAAAATTTATACAAAAATACTTCAATAAAATTTTTACTATTGCCCACATTTTCATTATCACCAAGTCCACTCATGCTATCAGAAATCTTAATTATAAATCTTTAGTGTTGTAAATGATCCAAAACTTCAAGACTTCAAAGATGTGACTATAACACCTTAAATTTTCGGCAATTTTGGTTGAAATTTAACGATAATATTCTTCAATTCTGCCTTATCACTCCTACAAAATTTAGTAATAATAACTTTACTCCACTTATTAAAAATACTTATTGAATTTTTCTGTTTCTTCGTACAGCGAAACGGCAAAATAAACTGTAAAATAAAAACTGGAATAAATTGTTGTAACCGACTCAGGCAATCGCCACAGAAATATAAAAAATAGAGGGTTAAAATAAAACGAATATAAATAATAAGTAGCCTATCAGTCAAGTTGAAACCATACACAATTGTAAAATGAAAAGTCTAAATTATGTTCTTACCTAACAGTGTAATTTCCACCTATTTCTGGGACACTTTGGCCGAGCCCTTAGACAAACCGCACCTTTATTTAGTGTCTCCCATTTCCGATGCGTTGTTTTGTTTGTTTGGTACTTTATCGTCTTGTTCTGCGTCATGAAGCTTGACAAATTGACAAATTAAATGCAGTGTATCCACGAATGCACAATGAATATCCCCTCCCTCATTGAATTAATCTTGTGTTACACCAATTCGTGATGAACACTCACAATCAGCTGCCGTCGTTTTCGCAAGCATGAATTCCTAACGGACGATTCACCTGCCAGCGCTGTAAACAACCCGACAATCGTGCAATTAAATGCCCGCGTAAACCGCATCAATGAATAAATCATGCAATTGAACCGTGGCGTGGCGCATGGGTCAGCAATGACCAAGACCCGCTTCAAGTGGAGCTAGTAATTCCATGGCGACTAAAAACGACTAAAATTCATTCACTCTCATTCATACGGCGGGTCGATTCTTGCTTATTGGTTGCTGCAAAGTTGAAAGTTCACGCGGTCGAAGGAACATAGACAGCTCCGTGTTCCAATGAGTCATGAGGCACTGGCTATAATTTGCATCTGGGTTTATTGCATGCTATTTTATTATGTCAGACGTGAACGGTAAGGTGGTGTCCTTGAATTATCCTTATTGCGTTTTATTGATTTTATTGCGGTTTGTATCGATTTCAAAAGTCGTCCATCTTACGGGTGTGTCATCAAGGAAATTGTGTTTGCTTTTTCTAAAGCGGTTTTCCCCGATATAGAACATATATGTATCATGTGACCGAAATTCACCATCGTCAGAAATAAAAGTCTGTTCTAAATGCACTCAAAACATTTAGTCTCAACCCAAATGAATCTCTGAAGTTTCTCTTCCGACATTTACCCAGGTTTCCTGCAAAATTTCTAGGGAAGTTCCTTTGAAACTTGTTCTATATTTGGCGAAACACTATCTTAGAGACCTTGGCAAATTTATGTGGATCAGAGGACAACCAAGACGAAACAAATATTGAAACGTACACTACAGGGTGGACTCCAAGGTTGTAACAAACAGGACGCAAGGGATAGACTAAATTTCCAAGGTTAGGAACGTTTCCAGAACAAGGGCACGCTAAACTAAAAAAAATAGGTCCTAATAATGCCACTGTCCGAGTTGTCTGCAACGCGTGAATTTTATTAAACGTAAATGTGTCGAAAAATTAGCTTCACGCTGATAAAGTTGTTTCTAATTCCGGATTTTATGACTATTTTCATATTTAATGGCCCGAAGCTGTAAAACTTGACGTGACGATCGCATTAAGGACAATAAAAAGTTGACGTTGATGTAGTAGAGCGCCGCACTTTGTATTATAGAGTCCGACCTAGTTTCCATGCGATTTTTCCCTATCCACTCTTTGTAAAGTGCGTGACTTGCTATCAGTCGTCAACGTGACGTTATCAGCGTTTCCTCGGTGTAATTAATTGAACATTTCTACCCGGGAACATTAAGGAAGTGAATTTGGGTCCTTTCGGAAGGCTTCGGTTTGGTATTGATCAAATTTTGGCACCATTTACATTTCTTTGTTTCGGTTCTATAAATGGTAACTGTTGAGTCTACACCAATATAGCAATGGTGTGTAGACTTGTCATGTGGGCCAGCCGTATAACCTTCAACCTTTGTTGATCTAATTGCACCGGTGACGTAATAGTTGTGGTGGTGGTGAGGTGGCTAGAGCGGCCTGCATGTACGCGGCGCAGGCGTACGTCTCTCCTGCTGCCGCCATCCGTTGCGTACAGGGCGGCGGGTCGCTGGCGCATCGTTGCACAACGGTGAGCCGGTTGTTCAGGGGGGCAGCCCCTGGATCGATCATTTGGGGGCCGAGCCGTGTGCGGCGCTCCAGTTTGCCAGTTGTCTGTGGTAATGGAGTAGACCTCGGTTGGAAGTGCTTGAGCGCGGAAATCGTGCGGGCCGTCAGGAAGTCGGGAACTGATCTAGTGTATATCTTACCAGATTGCGAGCGTTTTATTGACGTCTGTAGTGGGCTGGCGGCGTTTCCTTTAACCTGACCAACTGGTGGGCTCACTCTCAGGGATTCACTTTCGGATTTGTTATTCTAGACATTTACTCCGACATTTGATGTTCAGATTTTAGTGCTTTTAAAAATATTGCAACATTTTTAATGATTCTTAATGATAAGATCGAGAAAACGTGGAAGCCTTCTTCGAGATTGGAGATTCCTAAATAATTTTGGTTGATTAGATCCCCGCGCTGATTCCAACAACTAAAAAACAACGACGACCAAAACATGAAACATTTCTATAAATAACGACCAATATTCGAATAACGAGCAGTTCGCGGCATCGTCGCCGACGTGGGTTTCATTCGCTCCTGCGGAAAACTCGCGAATGCATTGTTGGAACGCGTCCAGCAGTGATCGGAGTCGCGTCGACGCGTAGGCCGACGCGTCATTGCAGGACCTGCCTGCATCGGTTTACGGGCCGGCCAACGGCGCAGTTTTCCGATTGCATTTCCCGCGGCACGTCGCGCCCGCCAACACCAACGAAGCGATTGTTACTCAGCATTCCGCGACATCTCACCTCGCTCGTTTTTGGACGACGTTCAAGGAAGAAAGAAGAAAGTGTTACGCATTATTACACTTGCGAGGACTCACATTCCACGGGCTTCTTGGAACCGTGCACGTTTCTTGACAATGCCAGGAAGGCTGTTGCTTCCAAGTGCGCCGCATGAAGCAAGTTCAATTGCGTGCAACAGCGGCTCGTAGCAGTTTAAATACTCGGATATATTTACGGCTCGTTGTGATTTTCGGCGACTTCGGGTGACTCACAACGTGCAGCGGTTTTTTAATCATAATTACGCAGCGCACATTTAATGAGATCGAGAGACTGCGAGGCACGGTAGTTGCCTGGCGTATATCCGCGCATCGATAAATATTTATTACAAAGACAAAAACGACGTGGTATGCTTCACCCAGATTGACGGCGCGTTTGCGCAACATTTGTAACGAATCCACTGACTTGTGGTCGTCAATTTCGGCACGACGGCGGAAAGAAAACGCGCGTGTATAAATACACTCGAAATTGCTGAAATGTTTACCGTGACAATTAGCTCGTTTTAGCAAACCGCCTTGCGCGAGAGCGACGATTTTTCAATTGGATGTCATCGTCACCGCATGTACATATACCCCCCCAGTTTTCGAGTGCGCATTATTAAAGTTTGATTAACGAGAGTTCGAGAGCAAACAATCGGCAAGCGTACTGCAATTGGTACCAGTTCGAAAGTAGGAAGTGTTTCGTTTGCATAGTAGTGCGTCATTTTTTTGGCATAAAAATATTGTGCATTATAAGTGATTGACAACAAGTGTTATTTTGCAAATTATCCCAGGATAACGTAATATGCCTAGCATGGCAACCACACATGGCGGAGTTTTGTATTACGTCGTCAAAGTACCACGGGACGAGGTCGAAATCAATTGGTAATGCTAATAAGTTGATATGTTTGTTGCGAAAAATGGGTTCATTTATTTTCCCGGTTGTGTTATTAATGGCGTAACGAACTGCAATTTGTTCAATCATGAGCAATTGTTTATGCGAACGGTTTTGCCTTTTGTTGAATGTTTTTGTTTCACTATAGGACATGTTTTAGTGGGATTTTTATTGCGTATATTTATTGCGTCTTTAGATTGAAATACGTGTCTCGCTGTAAAACTGACAATTGTTCAATTTGTGAAATTTTTATGAATTGCTCTTTTTAAAGTAAAGTTTGACACGCTTTTTTGTCTGTTGGCCATTTTTCATCCTTGTACAAATGTAAAGTGTAAAGTTTTAAGAAAGTTTGGCAAAACTTCGAAACAACAACTCTTGTTTCGACATATGTTTTCACATTTTAGGACAAAGTTGTAATGATAAATGAAAAGATAAAAAATTAGTGTAAAATTACGGTAAACGAACGAATGTAATACGCAATAAGCAATGTTTTAATAAAAGTTGTAAATTTTACGATCTTTCAGTTAAATATTCAGGCTAATATAATTTACACTATAAAGTGATATGAATTAAGTAAATGTATTTGGTCATATAAAAATATTCCAGAAATTCCAGGAGGTTTCATTGTAGAATTGACAGATTAAATCTGTGCTGAGGAAATTAATTTAGAAAATTTAAAGACAAGAGATTTTTGTATGAAGCTTACAAAATGTCGTAGTCCAAGTAGTCCATTTTCAAATTTCTATATGTAACATATATCGTTGAAAAAGATGTAAAGATCAAAACAAAGTACATGCCTTCCTACATATTACTTCGTATATTTTAAACTTATGGTTGTGTTCCAACGGTTATAACAATTCAATCCCGAATTTCGACCAGATAGGCGCGAAAAAACATTACATAACTTCGGAATTATTTCTTACTGATTAAAATTAAGTCGTAGTTGGCCATAACAACCAAACAGTTAACATTATAAGCTAACTTAATGATTTCATTGTTAGCTGTGAGAGTGGGTGAATATGGAGATAATGGATGATTAAAAATTTTGAATTGTGCTTGGCACACGTTTATTCGATTCGGCAATTCGTCAACCTGCATTTCTTATGATATCTAAATTTTGGTTGAGAAATACTGCATTGGGCTTTCCTTAACATAAATTAATGTTTATATGTTTTTTAAATACAACTATAAGACAAAATCAATCGAAAATCTATCTTGTTGATTGATACATGCATAGAGATCAGTGAACAGTTTTATTAAAACTAATATAAACTCAAATATTGATTACCATGAATAATGCTTTTCTGAAAATATATTTCTTTCCATGGGTAATTTCAATTAGTAAATTCATTAAGCGAAATTTCTCTGTACAAATGTATGAACAAGCACGAATTATATAAATTGGGCGGCAAATACTCAATGCTCAATTCTTGCAATCAATTCAAGAATTTTAAACTTACATTTCAGGTCCCCCACAATAAAAATACGAAACTTTACAAAAAAAAACGCAATTAGACAAGTAGACTAGATGAAACTGTCATATATTTTCAGCCATAAAAACTTTGAAAAATATCTAACAATTGATTTTCGTTGTAGTACCGACAGTGGCTGGGATAATCCATTCCGACCCGGCGGCGATCTCAGCCGGGAAGCTGACGAGATCGTCGAGCTGATCAAGGGCGGCAAACCCATCACACCGACGTCCGCCGGTAACGCCTCGCCACTGCCTCCCTCAGTCGACGAGCTCATCGATACCAATCAGACGTCGACGCCAATTACCGAGTCGCCGAAGAAGGCCGTCGCCACTCCACTGGCGGCGACGCCCAAGAGCACGAAGAACGGAAACGTGCAGAACGACGCCAAGAGTCCGGTCGGATCGCCGCCCGGTAAGAAGGCACCCGCCAGCGGCGGCGCTGTTACCACACCACTCATTGGCGGTGGTGGCGGCAAGAACGAGTTAGACGTGCAGCGCGGCCACACTGTCGCCGCTGGCGACGCCTCGCAGGTCGAGCACGTCGTCATCAAAAAGAAACCCAAGTGCAAGTGCTGTGTGTTACAATAACTGGCGTCGCCTACGTGTCACGATTCACTTTCGGATTAGTCAAATAGACACTGGAATATTATTTTGTTGTTGTAATTATAAGCTATATTTTATATAGAACGGTGGCAAACAAAGAGGGAAATGAAGAGAGAAAGTTGACAGAGTTGGAACTAAACTCGAATAATGTGAATTTACAAATAATAATAATTAAAAAAAAAACAATGAGAAGAAGGCTAACGATACGCAGGAGCAGCTCGCCGAAACGCAGCTGATAAGTTGACGAGATTATTGAACGCTTTATTGAATTCAAATTTGCATACCAGTCACACAGAATGCAGCTCGCCACATGCCGAGTTATTACTTTATGTCCGCGATTTTCAATCACGCAAAGAAACGCATTTATTCCGAAATTGTTCCACTTTGCGTTGCTTTTGATGGTTCATAAAAACATGTGTAACACTATTAACGAGTGGAAAAACTAGTGATTTTCTAATTAAATGTTTAACTAGCGACCTAGACGAACTTACCACGAACATGAGACCACAAGTACAAAGCAACAAGTAATTAATAAGACATTATCGAAACACAGCGTTCAGACGTGCTGAACTGAATTTTCATCGTACAACCATCGGTCGGGAGTTATATGTTGTTATATGACCTCCGACCGAGATAAAATTGAAATTTAAAAGCTTTCGATTCAATTAGATACGGAATTTCGGAATAAATGTTGTGATACTGCGTAAGTGAGGAGCTATCTCAAAGAATTCCAACTGATAGTAACGGATCTGATGCGAATATAATGCAGAGATTAATTTTATACATACACCAAAATTGTTTTTGTTCTTTTAGTTGAAAGAAAGTTAATTCTTAAGGTAATTACACCCGTAGGATGTAACCAATTGTTTCCTAGTTTTCTACATTTATTTTTATTAACTTTTGACTAATTTTAGCTCCTTTTTATATTTATTTGACCACACTTTTTGTAAACATGTCGATTTGTACATTTTGTTTCTTTTTTCGGAGATTTGACGATGGGACTGTTCCATCAAGTTTATTTATTTTAATTTACACGCTGCTAAAGCAGAATTTTTGCGATATTGTATTCACACTTTAGTTATTTTGTGTGTCTGGATGTGAAATGTACAACATAGAACAATGATATTGACTATGATAGACAATTCTATAACTTATGATTGTGCATACAGAGGAAACAACTAAAGATGAAGAAAAAAATATGATACAAAGAAAGATATATTTAATATATAAATTATAGATATGTAAGCTACTTCTAACGTCCCCCATTTCTCCCTCACAGAAAACTCATTTTTGTGTATACATATTTAATTTTAAATATTATTGTATAAAGTTCAAATGATTCGAAAGTCAGAATCGTTAAAGTTGATTCAAATCAAAGTCAAGATACACACAACCTGATATCGACCATAGAGAACATCTAATTGACTTCATGTGACTACAATTTACAAAAAAAAAAACTAACTCATAATTGGAGCATAGCGGCAGCTTACGTGCTTTTTTGCGAATTACTCTCAAAACCGAAATGAGATTAATGTGAATTCTATGACTTGAATAGTCTCATTCGCATATGCTGAGAGTATACAGAACAGTTCAGAACAGAGGATTGGAATCGATACGGAGACTAACTCTAGAAACAAAAGGTTTATAATTTTTGTATTTAGCTGAGAATCAATTCCTTGAGGAGATTTTGTGTATGTATAATAAGTAGATGAGAACTACAGAGAGAAATGAAAAGAACATTTTTAATGATTTTGTGATGTATAAAATAATGATGTGTAACTTATTTGTATCGCTGATATTATTTTATTAACTACTATAAAATAAGAGAAATTTGTTTTATTATTATCCTAGTTTCCAGCCGTATCCATTACAAAGTCAGTATATCTTCTGCATCTTTATGTATTTTCCTCGAGTGCAAAGGGTTAATGACAAAGGGTGACCGAAAATAATTTCGGTGGCATATTTCAATAAATTTCCAAAATCTAATGAATTACGCATGGTGACAGAGTCAAAGTTTCAAGTCTTCCAAAATAGTACATCTTTGAAAACAGAAAATCTTTCTCCTTAAAATAGTATAGGGCAGGACTTATTATATCCATTAACTTGGCTAAAAAGTTTAATTTTCTTTGGCATAAAAACCTAATCTCTTCTCTTTATGTATAAGAAGAAACTTGTATCATCTATAGTTTAGCAGATATTGAAATTTTCCTGAGGGTTTTAAAAAATACGAACCTTTAATTTGGTCAGGAAATCAGATTTTATCTATTTTCAGGATTTTCTAATATGATCAAATTTTAAAAGATTTAGGAGCCTTCTGTTTGGATCATTAAAAGAAGAGATTTCTTTCTTTTGTGTTCGGGAAAAAGTTATACAGGAAAATGGGATATACCAGAGTCTATAATCGAACATTTAAAAACATTACAATATTGAAGATATACCGATATAATAAACATGAATGAATATATGGAAAAATATTCATATTGTATATAATATATGAAAATAGACATTGTAGCACCAACACATTGTTCTATGAGTTATGCAATATCTATTTTTTTTGCAATAATTCGGAACGTCAATTTTGAAGTTCTTGCAACACATTCTATGTGTTCTTTAAAACAGAATATCAATTATTCTTTCATGCTATGTAAACAACATGTCATTATCTTCTTTGGGCAAAATATTGTTTTTGAATCGGGATTCAATTTGAGCCTCACAGCGACATCTTTCAAAGAGTTTCCGAAGTTCATCCAACGTTTCATCGATTCAGGTCGCAATCAGCATTCCCGGCATGTTTGACCCTGTTAAACCACTACTGGAAAACTAATAACGACGTATTGGTTACGAAAATGGAGCCTAAGTCACAGTTAACACTTTCTTGCCTTCCACCCTCTTCATGGTGTCATCCCTTCCTAGCATTTCACCTTAAAACCGACAAAACACGTCGAGCGAAAAACATCGGTCAAGATCGGTTTTGACCGATGTTTTGATGACCAGTCAAATTGGCTATCAAAAGGTTGTTGGCAGTTAAATATTATAACTTCAATAGGTTGAACTTATTAGGACTAAAATTCTGTAAAGCCTCATATACTAACCTAACTTATCAAACTTATAAACTAATGGGAATTGTTATAATGAATCCACATTTTTTTTAAGTTATACCTATACATATTCTCCATTATTTTCGAACAACAGTGGACTTACCTGGACTAATGCACGATGAACATTTAAGTCTTTTATTTCGTAGGGATCAAATTCTCGATGATTAGGGAATTGAATTTATTTAGAAATAGCAATTAAATTAAAAAAAAAAGTAGAGACATTTCGATTTTAAACTAACCTGAAAGCTTGGTTGCCTTTTAATAATCAGGTATACCAACATAACAAACAGGAAATCCCCATACGTAAAGCATAGGTAAGGCTTTATATTTATTTAATCTAATAATTTCAACGATATTTGGAAACAAAATTCTTATTCTTATTTGTTTATTTCATAATCGATTATGAGAAACCATTTGTAATTATTAAAAATATTAATCTAATGATATGTATTTGTAGAAATTTATAAAAATTCTTACAAGCCAATACTGATTCTATCATAACCTTGAAGTTTCAATGTTATATAACTTCTCTGGCGGCTGTCATTAGCTGTAATTTTTTCCTGCTGGGCCGAGTTTCGACTCTCGACGAGCGCATTTCTCAAATACTGAAGTACAAAGAACTGATCTAAGAAGAGAAATGGCAGCGAAGCGAATTTCCCAATCGGCGATCAACTGGGCGCAGCTCGCCGAACGTGTCCCCGAGCATCAAAAAGTGCTATTTACTGCTTTTAAGGCGAAGCACGATGGCTATCTACGACGGTAAGTCTGTCGCGTTTATGTAATCATTTAACTGTGCATTATAACAAGATAAATACTCATGCAAATTGAAACAATAGAGTCACAGCCTTCCCTGAAGTTGCCCCCAAGATCGACTGGGCGTTCTACAAGAACAAGGTTCCTGTTCCTGGCATGGTTGAAGAATTCCAGAAGCAATACGATTCGATGACCATCCCATACCCACCTAACCCGTTGACCAGCCAATTGGACACTCTTGAGAAGGAGGTCCAGAGTGAAGTTACAAAGTTCAAGTCTGAGTCGAATGGTCGCATTGAACAGTAGGTTTTACAATATAAATCACCAATTATTTCACATACGAATCTTTATTTTAGGTACAAGAAGCAATTGGCTCATTTGGCATCACTTATTCCCTACGATCAGATGACCATGGAGGATTACAGGGATGCCTTCCCACAAGAATCGTTGGACCCCCTTGGTCAGCCTACCTTCTGGCCTCATTTGCCTGAGGATCAGCTCGGTCATGTAGACAAGGATGCTCCAGCCGAATCAGGACATTAAGTAACTAAGTAAAATGATATTCAAACTTCAAACTAGTGTTCTTTGAAAGTCCTCATGAGAAATAAAAACGGATTCTATTGAATGTGTAATGTACTAGGACTTATGTAATAAATTTTAAACTTCATTTCGATTCGTTCCTTCTTTTAAATACTCCAAAAAGTGGAAAAAGATCGGTAGATACTTCAACTATTACATAGTAGTTCTTAAAATATCCGGTATTTTCTTATTTCACAGGTGTAGAAATTGTTTAGTCTTCTATAAAGTGTATAGTAAGTTTCCTATAAATGCGACATTCAAAATACTTGCTATTAGAATAAAATACATTAAGCTTATTCAAACTGAGTGTTTATAATTTGGTTCTTTAGTTTTGGCAGGTTTTTTCATCCAAAATTCGATTCGTTTTGTTATTTATGTGCGCACTCTCAAAATAAAGATGGAATCGTCCAGCCAATAGTAGGACTGCCTTAAATCTCCTTCGCATAAGTATGGGACTCGACTCCAACGGACGACTTCAAATCCAGCTGGAATCACAACGTTTGCGACGAAACTAGCAAGTTGTTCTTCGAATCCTCGTCCTCTGATAGGCATTACTTGTTGGGGTTTATGGTCAGAAGATCCTAAAAAATAAACAAATGATGTATATTTCAATGGCAACTGTCTCTTCAGAGTGATTAGTATTCTACCAAATTGAGTTAAATGAAAAAAGTTTATCAGATTCTGTTTGCCACCCTGCGCCCTTCGGCCAGACTCCAGAGGCGAGGACACCATCTTAGCTTAAGCTTCCGGTGCGTAGAGGTATATAAACCCTCTGCGCACATCACTCTCCTTCAAATGCTTGAAATGTGCCGGAAATCACCGCTTGAAGGAATGCCAGAAATCAGAAAATTACAAGTGTGCCAACTGCGAGGGTATTTATATGGCATCTAGTTGGGAGTGGCTAAATCACGCCAAGAATATTAGAGATATATTACAGGATAAGAGGGAAGCTCCATGGGAGGAAACTCGCAGGAAAATCGAGGCCGCCAACTTGATAAATGGAATTAGCTACGCTAGTCGAGCATCAAACGGTACAGCTGAAGAGAGCAATGGAAACTTCGAACAGATGATGCGAAAGTATTTCGCTAATTTGCTGAACGAGTTTCTCAATTAGTAGTGTCCTCATCATCATTACATGGAAGATCATCAAGAAGCACTGCGACTGACACAATTCTGTACCCAGCTGAGCAAAGTGAAAACTTAGCATTCCTCCCCTTTTTTGGAAGGAAAAACAATATAGGAGAAGATACATGTAGTAAATATTCACCACAAATGGAACGTGTGACATTGGCCATTGGTCAGAATTCCCATAAAAAAGGACAAGAAAAAAATATTCTCCCTCGTTTATTTTCAACTCGTCCTACCCAACATAAATCCGCTTTACACCACTCTGTTTGAACGTGCGTGTAGTCAACACCGACATATCGCACAAGAAGCAAACATACTACATTTTTATTAATTGTAAATGTGTTCACCTTTAACAACAGTTGAGTGAGCTAGCAAGTAAGGCCCTGTTAAATCGAGCCCCCCGTTTCTATCCAGGAATAAAATCTTGATAAATAAACCCGCGACCACGTTCAACAGTTTCCAACGAAGCGTTTTCATATCATTATTAATATAGGCATTTAGATTGGATACAGAAGTGTAGGCTGGTTGACGTGCTTTGCAAAATAACAATGATACCATTGATTCAAATAATCTCAAAAATGAATAATGGAGGAAAAATCAGGTACCTTCGTTACTGAAATTGTACCGTTTGCAGTAGCATATAAACTCCAGAGTAACCTTTCAAAACTAAATCTTGGAAGAAAAGTGCCCATCTTCAGGATCAAATAGGTTAAAGCAATAGGTATAAACCTACCCTAAAACTTTAGAAGGAGATTCACTGCTATATAGATCGGATAGCGCATGTGCTTCATGACGGAACGACATTATACTTTACGAGGTTGGATAACCTTGCCAAATCAGTGTATCTAGTGTTAGATATTACGAGTGTTACGATATTACGGGATTTAATATAGTTTAATTTGGAAGAATAATTTAGTTAAACAATTTACAATATGTATAAGATCAAGGATGGTCGTTTGCAATGCGTCCGGACGGCTCGACGGTTCACGGGCAAGAGAGTGACGCACAGCGCGATGCTTCCGTTGGGCCTGCCCAACGGATCCTGAGCTGCACCTGCCCCTCAGTAATGACGTTAGCGCCTTCTATTGGTGACGTTCTTAACACTAGTATTTTTATTAACATTCCTCTATTGTAGGTTTTAATTCTTCTCAAAATTTTCAACCCATCATTTCACTCTTTAACACATACTTTTACATCCTAGACCTTACCTGATTCCACATACGGTGAGAACGGCAAGACGAGTGCAAGTAGCACCAGGCCATTTGGATTTAACGCCGAACGCATTTCCTCCAACAGTTCGATTGGTTTGTCGCATCTATCCAGGAGATTTAAACAAGAGATCATATCGTATTTCCGCTCTGAGGCCCATTTATTGATGTCCAAAAGTCTAAAACAAATTCCAAAATGATCAGATGAAAAAGGGGACAAATATAAATTGGAATCATTTAATTAGTAAATGCGCCCCATTGAAGTAAGTTACTTAAAGTATTCCGCTGTGCCACCAAGAAATTGGCGAACTGGGAAAGACTCGAGACGGCAATAAAAGTTAGTTTCCGCTCTTAGTTTCGTCTGCAGCGTTCAGTTTTATGTGTCGCGGGAGATTCGGATGCAAGCCAAGACAAATTCCGCGCGACGTAAAATTAACCAATCGTCCTAAGTAACGCTTCTTAATGAACATCGTACTCGGTTTTACGACGACGTGTGCGATTTTATAGCGCCCGTACACGGAGTGCATCTCAATTGGATGCAACCAGCTTTAATTACCATTGATATATACTGATATGAATTACTGGGAATCATAAAATCTTTGAAATTCTAAAGATTGTTATTGCATAGGTCTATACAGAAGGGGACAAGTCATTTAATTCAATTCATATCCTATTGAATAAAGTGGTTTGAAAGTTGTTTATCATATAAGTTACCTATGGTATAGTTACTATAACCGAAAGCAATAGATTCAATAGGTAATTCTTCACGACAATATAATTATATATAAAAACCTATGAAGATTTTTTGCTGGACGTTCGTTGAATATGGTGATCGAGAAAGGCGACGAAACCCATGTGGATGATACCTAGTAACATTCCTATTATTGGGAACCTGTAAATCAGTCACTATCTTGGATGACAAACTAATAAAGAAAGGGGCAAGGTCCAAACTTATTTGTCTAGGACACATTTTGGACGCACTATGGATGGGTGGATAAAGGAGTCTTTTGTGGGAAGAGGGAGCAAGACAAAAACCCTGGGAAAACACTCCTGACAAAACGTCTGTATGGTACGGTATGCGGTTGGTTGCGTTTAATTAATCACGTCGGGGTCACCAATTATGAGGGGTACGGTGTGCCGTGAGTTGCGTATAATTGATGCAATTGTTTAGGAATAACGAACAGCTTATTTGTCACACAAGTACAGAAAAATATGAAACACGATAGGAAAGCTCGCGAAGGGAGCAACTATGATGAGGGCAACTATGATAAGTCGTCGAGGTAAAGAAATATAAAGATCTCGTGGGTGCATTAGAGAAAGAACATTGGTAATAGTAAGTCAGAGGAAGCGCTAGTGTCGAAGAGAAAATATATATCTGCACTAACACATGTTAAAGTGTGGTATTCACCGCCAAACGTCTATTGAAACCTTATAAAAACCAGAAGGTACTCAAAATTACATGGAACGAGTTGAAAACTTTCACTGGACTCATATCAGGACCCCTGAACTGAAGGACTGAAGGTACCATATGAAAAAGATGGGAAAGAAGATCAGAGAACTACACAGATTATATAACGAGGATGCAGAGGCATCTGAATACACAATCTGCTTATACAATGCAGCCCCTTGGCAAACTTATTATCAACTTAATACCCAGGTCGCCTTTTCCATGGAAATATGGGGCAAAACAACAGACCTATTCTGGTCGCCGTTCGCGAGTCGGTAAGACTCCCTATAATTTATGCTGGTAACCAGAAGGATGACAACCTGAAACGAGGTCACAAGGAGCGAGTATTCATTGGATGTCTCCCAGGATGAGGGATAATTACGGAAGGACTATCTAGAACTAATCCAAGCTCAACTAGTTACAGAATAAGGGATATATCAAGCAATGGAATGGCACACGTCATGGCACACGAACCTTGGTGGAGAAACCACCACCAAGGTTCAAGATCACTATATCTGAAAGTAATGAAAGTAAGGGAGGCAGTTTCCTCTTCTATATGAGCCTACTGGAAGGACCCGTCTATACCCGCGGGGACTCTTTCTATATTTTTCATGTTCTTAGGGTATCTAATGGAAAATCCAGCACTGTCACCACCCAGTTACGAGATGCCATGAATACCAAATCATGATTGATAAAAAATGTAATTCCTTGAATCTGCAATGCTAAATAAATCGAAAACTGGACCAACATTTATTACGTTAGAAATAATCTATTAATTTGTGTTGGTCTTAAAATAAAACAACACATAATATTAATCTGAAATTTACATGGATAAAACACATTCTTAGATTCGTGTTCAGTACGCCAAGTAAAGTAATGTATATGCATTTTAAAATAATAAATTAAATTCAAGTCGTATGAGACCAATATATTCGTTTCTATTGAAACGTGTTTATTGGTACTTTAACTGGATAATCATTAACGCGAACGCTTTCGCTGGCTCGCGAGGCGAGATGGAAGAAATATAGTTATTAATTCCACAATCGCATAGTTTATGAATATTCAGCGATCGTAATTTCTCATTGCGCCCGTCTACATATAGCCGCAATTACGTCGCGAGTCTTGCCACAGCGCGCTGCAGAAATTGGTCGTGCTTTGTTTCGCCGATGTCGATGTACTTGCACCCGCCGATCGGATATCGAATAACAGCGGCCACGCCGTGTAAATTAACGCGAAAATGAAGCGGCCTAATGATTGTAACTAAAACCGACGCTGAGCAAACGGTGTGCCAGCTGTGCGTGCTTAAACGACCGCATTACATTCGCCTTATTAAAGTATTAAGTTATGCTGCAGGCACGCAGAAGTTAAGTCGAAGAAAGTTGAAACTTACTGAAATCCGCGCCGACGGAGGAGCGTCTGCATGGTCGAGGACACCTCAGTGACATAGATATTTTTAAAGGCGGGTGCAAGCCGAGCGGTCACTTCGCCGTCCCCGGCACCCAGGTCTAGCAGACTGTCGCCAGTCCATGGTAGAACATTGCAGGTGGAGGTCATTTCGGCACCGGTGAGCAGCCTCATGAATTGTTGCATCGATACCACAAACATTGATCCTCGTTGGAGCCATCTGAAAAGTCGAAAAAGGAAGATCAATCAAATTAATATGTGAAGAAATAGGACACATGACACTATTTTAGAGAAACTATTGTAGAGGGCAACACTGAGAAATTTCCTATGCAACTTCTAAGCAGGATAATCCTGAGAAAGCTTACATGATTGATTAAGGGACACTGTAATCACCACAGATCCATGTAATTAATACTTGATGGAGACATCAAACACCACAGACAAATTTCCTGTACAGCAAAAATACAGGCTTCCTATGGAAGCCTACATTCATTACGGGACTGTAATTAACACGAACCCATGGTTTGCACCAGGTGCCACTGATTAGGACTTCATTAGGAACAGAGTGCATATAAGTTATATAGGTTATGGGGGTCAGTGAGGGAGCAAGCTTCTCGTGAACTGCAACCAAATTGATCTATTGTTCTGACCTAACTGCGTAACATGAAAGGAGCCTTAGGTCATGTATGAACCTTAAACATCCTTGGGTGGTAAGCCACCCGCTTCCTCGGCTAATAGGAAGTCCTTGACAAGGTGATTATATCTCAAACCGTTCGCTGCCTTGCACTATCAGATTATGTGATAGTACGTCTCTGCGTCCTCGTGGCACAGCCTGCATGTTTCGCTGGGCTCCTTTCCCACACACAATGACCTGTTATGAATACAGTGAATGTTTTTAGCTCGTTCCGTGATAGTTCCAGTTCCTTCAGGTTGTTATAAGGTTTTAGTAGTTGTTTTGCCTGCCTCATACCCGGACGTGTTCCCCCAGTGTTTTGTTTTATCTCCTCTTCCCATATATGGATCTCCCTCTTTAAAAAGTCAATGGTGAGTTCACAAAAAGACTTCATTCGTGCCCATGCCATATGCCTTTATGGCCTGGAACCCACATGAAGGCAACGCGCTTGTTCTTAGCCAGTTGCCTCAGAATGTTCTGGCATTTCCAGATCGACTTGGTCAACTTACAAGGTCTTTTAATCGCTTTCTGTAGTGCCTGATTATCCGAACAACAGAGTGCATAGTACTGTAGGAAATATCGGTTTACTAAGAAAAACTGATGATATTTGTCTCATTTGGACATACATCATTTCAAATTATGGAATTTGGGAACTCTACCTAATTGGATGCGATTCTCAAACAGAAAAAGCATGAAAACTTACAATTAAGACATATTTCTGTATTTTCCCTGTTATTATTAGTTCATAAATTAAAGATTGATATCGCGGCCACCATCGCTGAAGTCGAGAGCTTAACCGAGGACAGGAATAATGTAATCTGGTACTCGGACGCATCGGTAAAGGGGGTGAACCTTGGTATTGGAATTCACGGGCCACATTGGAACGAATCCATTGCCGTTGGTAAGGCCCCCTCCATAACTCAAGCAGAAATCATGGCTATAGAGGTATGTGCC
>JAODAC010021301.1:0-18707 GCA_027575185.1 Mimaenictus wilsoni
TATACAGTTAAACTGAAGTTAAAAATTGATAAAAAGGCAAAGGTTGAGTAAATTTTCGAGTTTTAGCCAGTCGAGCGTCGAAATATACCAAGGTAAAAGGCTCGCACTAAAGGTAGCCAAATACCGAGGATGGATTGGTCGATCCGTAATAATCGATGATGACCGGTCCCAAAACCGCTCCCTCTCTGCCCCCACTGCGGTGTTCTTCTTCGGACACGCGGCCTCAACTTGCCGATGCATTATTCATGCGGGCCGCGTGTACTCAGAGTCCGGCCATCCTCTCGCCATCCCACCAAACCCTCCAAGCTCTCCGACCAGGAAAGGGTCGCTAAGCTGCGAACCTCGTACAAAAGGTACGCGCGCGCGCTCGCATACACACACACCCACTGGCTAACTTTGGCCTCCCCGATGACGGGTAGTCCCTCCTCGGTCCCTCTGTCCCTTGTCCTGCGTCCCGGCGTGTCCCTTGTCAACCAGGGGCTACTTTGGCATGTTCGGTCGGCAATCTCGGCAAGGGTTCGCCGGAGACAAGCAGAGAACGAGGACGAGGCGCGCTCTGCTCGACCGACGGCTAATGCAAATTATAAATAGCGGATAGTTAAAGGGCGAGCAATTTATTTTCTTGTGCTTAGACGCCCCGAACCCTCAGGACCCACAAACCCTCGCATGCAAATATTGAATCCTGATTAATCACGTTTTGCAAATTTACTTATTCTGATTTATAGATGATTCTCTTCTTGTTCTCGTCTCTTCTCTTGTTATTATTCTTGAGGAGTCGAGGATTAATATTTATTAAAGTCGATTGATCCATAATGCATTAATCAGATCAGTTTTTGAAGTGCATGACTGCGTTTTGGTTAAGCAATAAGACACCTGCACACGATTATTATCAATTTTTCTAGTGCATTGTCTAAAATATTACATAGAACCAAAAATTCCATATATCATCAGTAATAACTAAAAACAAAAACGATAAACAACTTCAACTCTTATCTAATGAGCTACGTTCTAGCTATCTTTGTTCCAATTATTACCATTTCAAAATATCTATAAATAACGCACGCACTAAGCTACCAATTCACAGCCTTCACACGCGAAAGCGTGATCATTTTGTCGTTCTAAAACCTTTTGTTTACGGTTCAGTTCAGTATATTATAGTTGAATTTTATAAAACTAGCACAAAATGCGTTTTATATTCCTAGTCCTCGCTCTAGGACTCTTCTCGGTCTCTACAGCAAACGACAAATGGTGGCAAACTGCCGTATTCTACCAAATTTACCCAAGATCCTTCATGGACTCTGATGGAGATGGTGTCGGTGATCTTCAAGGTATAATCAGCAAGCTAGACCATCTTAAAGACGCTGGGGTCGACGCTGCATGGTTGTCTCCCATCTATAAATCACCTCAAGTTGATTCTGGATATGACATCTCTGATTACAAAGCAATTCAAGAAGAGTATGGAACGATGGAAGATTTCAACGCTTTGATTAAGAAGGCTAATGAATTGGGGATTAAAATTGTGATGGACATGGTCCCGAATCATTCAAGTGATCAGCATGACTGGTTCGCACTCTCGGAGAATAGGACTAAGGGTTTTGAAGATTATTATGTCTGGAGGGATGGACCTGATGGTGATGATGTAACTCCTCCTAATAATTGGATTAGTGTGTTTAGATTCTCAATGTGGACTTGGAGTCCGGTGAGGAAACAATGGTATTTGCATCAGTTTGCTCCACAACAACCGGATCTGAATTTCGAGAACCCTAAAATTGTTCAGGAAATATTGGTAAGTTTTCTTCACTCATTGGTCCTGCCTTTCTAGATTGGACTTTTTAGTAAAATAGTAATCTTAGTAGATAAAAATCGTTCTTAGTAGTAAGGAGATCTTTCTAACAATAAGAGGTACTGAGCTCTTCCTTGGTATTCCTAATGAGGGTTATTTTCAGGATGTAATGAAATTCTGGTTAGACAAAGGTGTCTATGGATTCCGCGTGGATGCCGTCCCTCACATAGGTGAGCTCCAAACCTTCGCCGACGAACCTCTCTCAGGCTATCCAGGTGTTCAACCCTACGACTACGATTATTTGCTTCATTGGCACACAAGGGACATGCCAAGAGCCTATGAAACCGTCTATAAAATGAGAGCATACCTCGACGAGTACAACTCTAAGAAGCCCAACGACGATGAGCGAATTATGATGACCGAAGCTTATGGCAATATGTCAGCCACCATGAAATGGTATGGCGACAAAGACCACGTAGGTGCTCACTTCACCTTCAACTTCCAACTTGTAGACAGCAACAAAGACACCACTGCGAAAGATCTAGTGTCACGCGTTACTGAATGGATGACAAATATGCCTGAGGGAAAGACAGCCAATTGGGTTAATGGCAACCATGACAAAAACCGTCTTGCCTCCCGTGTACACCCACTCAATGTTGACGGCTACAACATGTTCCTTCATATGTTACCAGGTGTGGCTGTGACCTACCAAGGTGAGGAGATTGCTCAGCCTAATGGTGAAGTAACCTGGGAGGAAGGTCAAGACCCAAGTGCCTGCAATGGACCTAAAGAGGACTTTGACAGAGTTAGTCGTGACTTTGAACGTACTCCTTTCCAATGGGATCACACCAAAAACGCTGGGTTTTCCACTGCGGATAAAACATGGTTGCCTGTGGGTTCGAGTTACGTGGGGATAAACCTAGCTCAGCAAAAGACAATTCCTAACTCCCATTACAAGATCTATCAAAGTTTGACGGCTTTGAGGAAGAATTCCAAGACTTTGAGGGAGGGTAGTCTTGATATTAAGAACCAGAATAATGTTGTGTTGGTCAGAAGGCAATTGGGCGATGACAATATTATTCTGTTGTTTAATCTGGGAGAAGAAATAGAGAAGATGGATTTGACGAAATATTTTAAGGATCTTGGTAATATGCGTGTTATTATTAAGGCTAACTATAATATGAAGAGTTCTCTGGAGTCTTTAGATAATATTGAGATGACTGGATATGCTGCGTTGATTATTAAGCAAATTTCAGAGTAATTATTAGTAATCTTTTCAATATTTTGAATAAAACATGATTGACAAACACTTTTCTAGGTTAGGAAATATCTCCTCCTATCTTCTATGTATCATATATAAATTGCAATAAAAAGATCTAACAAAACTGTTGTCCAAACCTTATAAGTTTATATTTTTGTTCAAATTTAGAGTGAACCATCTGTATCTGTATCTGTAACAATCATAAAATACTTCCCAGAGGGTTGGGAATTGAAGAACGTGGGAGATTTGCACGTCTGCAACATCTGTTTCTCTAGAAACGTGCACAGGAGAGGAGTTTGATGGAGGCTGAGGTTTAAGTATACTAAAGGTCTTGTTGTGGCCGCTCCCTGCCCTTTCCTTCAAGTGTAGGCATCAAGGTATTTTGATCAATACAATTGAAAAAGATATAAAGTCCGATGGAAATCAATTCAGGAAGAGTATGGAAGATTTTGATGCATTGATTAAGAAGAGCTGGAGTTGTAAGCTCCCAATGGAGTTGTAAGTTCCATAGGCAGCAAAATTTATTGAATGTCATATAAAACAACGGCAAAATGGCCGGTTGTATGAAATTACGCAGCTTTCGTCATCGGTTCCAGGATCAGTGCGTTCAGATTCTGAATGTAGACCTAGAGTCCTGTGATGAAGCAAGGGTATTTCCATCAGTTTGCTCCACAACAAACTGATCTTAATTTTGATTCATAAATATATAATCTACTAATAAATTGCTTCATAGAGGGTTGGGATTTGAAAAACGTGGGAGATTTGCACGTCGGCAACATCTGTATCTCTAGGAACTCGTACCGCAGAGAAATTTTGGTAGAGGCTGAGGCCTAAATACACTAAAGGTTGTTTTGTGGCCACACCCAAGGCCTACATCAACGCACTTGAGTGCACACAACTCAAAACGATATAACGTCCATTTTCTAATGCATCGCGTCAATCTCCCACAATAACGCAACCAAATTTTTACCTCTTTACATTTCAAACAAATACGCTTGTATTCCTGCTAATTGCACAAAATTAACATAAAATTTTTAAAGCAAAACATTTCATTTCAAGAATATTTTTTACAATTCCCCATTAAATTTAGCTTAAATCAACATATCCCAAGTGCAAACATTACAGTTTGAATACTAATTTATTAACCTCAAAATACAAGCGCATATAATAAAATCTTACACTAAGGATAGGGCAGAAGGGCAACGAATTACTCTGGACACTGCGTTTCTCAACACGTCGTCATATTCACTCATGTCGAGAAGTGTTTAGTGCGTAGTAAATATAGATAGTAGGGATGTCGATTTTTCCCCAGTCATCGATTATTGGTGAAATCGATTAATCCGCAGTCTTCGATTAATAATCGAAGGAACAATCGGGCATTGCATTCGATTTTAATCGATTACGATTAATAAACGAATCGATGGTTGCGCCATCTACTAGCCAATGCTCGCATTAAAAAACTACTCAAAAGTAACAAAACATCAAGGCACTTGAGTGCACACAACTCAAAACGATTTAACGTCCATTTTCTAACGCATCCCGTCAATCTCCCACAATAACCCACCTCTTTACATTTCAAGCAAATACGCATGTATTCCTGCTAATTACACAAAATGAACACAAAAATTTTAAAACAAAACATTTCATTTCAAGAATATTTATTACAATTCCCCATTAAATTTAGTTTAAACGAACATATCCCAAGTGCATTTTCCCTGCTGCAAATTTGCAACATCTGCATCCGTGGGCAACATTGTCGCGCTACCATTCGGCATGTACACATGCAAATAGCGTCATTGTTAACACGTCTTTATGCCGTTTTCTTATGTCCCTAATAAAGAGGGGCCCGCGTCGTCGTCGTGTATTTATTTTTAAAACACACATTCCGCGAGGCAGACTGCATGATAACAAAGCCATTCGGTTTTATAGTTGTGCGAACCTACAAACACGCGGAAAACACACACATATATACACACACAGCGTATATACAGTAAAAGTATACATAGCCGGAAAAGGCCGGAAAAGTGGGAAGAAGAACATGTCGCGTTTGGGTGTCAGGGCTATGCAGGGAGGGTGCAGGAAGAGGCAACGTCGTTTCGCTGTAACGGCCAGCGAAAACCACCCTCAAACCCATTCGTGTTTTGGCTGGTGGCGCGAATAAAACGAACGCAAAAGGACTCGCGGAATGGCCGCGACCACGGCGCGACGCGTCGTGAACCAGGCGAAGAACATAAACATATAGGTGGGTTATAACTTGTTTGGGCATAAAAGTCTACAAGCAGCGAACAAAACATAAATGTTCACAGACAATACTAACATAGAACATTATCATTTCATTGGAATTAATTAATTTTAAACTTTAATTATAAGTTTATGATATTACAGTCGTTTTTAGGTTATATAATAATTATGTTATAGGTGTGGTGGTCACTAAGTTCCTAAGCCCCTAACGATCCTAATTATCCAGACATAAACATCCTCCCGAATGCTGAGGCTTCGAAATCGTCGCGGCGAATACGTAACTCTCACGTTTCCGGGGTGACGAACAAAGGAATGGTCGTGTCATCACTTCAATCTGTGATGCTCTCCCTGGGGGGTAGAAATACAAGTCTGTCAACGAAGTCTGTCATCACCAGCCAGGGTTCGTCATCAGCAGCCAGCCCATCTTCAGCAGTCAGCTGAATTGTTCTTTTTCTTCTTCGTTCACTCGCCTTGTCGCTGACCGGGCATATTCCAGGGGCATATCATTCTTCCAGAATTTTTCTGAGTAACTATGAGCATATTAATTCCCTTTGCGATGAAGAAGACTCCTATAATGACAACCACAGATGTTAATGCAACCACATTAACATCTGTGGTAACTACTGCGTAACGAGTAGAGGTGTTATTGTCACGACCAGGATTTGAACCTAGGTCTCCTTGCGTGGAAAGCAGCATTTGCATTTTTGCATTTTGCATTTTAAAATTTCTTTATTTATTATACAGTTATTTACATACATAAGTATGCAATACAAATATTCCTTACAAAGTAAAGTACAATGAAAATACATATTTATTATTGATATTAGTCGAAACATAATAGTATTCCTGCCTGTTGAGGCTCATTACTAATTTCTGAAGTTTTACAAATGTTTGATATTGCTTGATTTAATAATTTTTATATACAGATGTTTGGTGCTTTTTCGTATCATTATACTAATAGTCCGATTATAGAAATTTTTAGAAATTTTTAGTGGAAAGCAGCGATCTTACCAACTGGGCTACTACGCTCATTATTGGTATATTAAAAAATATGATCATTAATCTTTAATATTATAAAAAAAATAAAGGGTTTGCTAAATCAACTTTTTTAAAGTTCGAAAAAAAAAGTAAGGACGAAAAGAAAAACTAACATTAAAAGTGTACACTGATCAATATATTAAAATCCAACTTTGATGGCATCGTAGAACGCATAAAAAGCGTTAGAAACGATGCATAATGCATGGTGTTGCACATATTTTCGCTGTCGTCCTCGTCCTGCTTGGTATGGTGTTTGGCATCCTGCTTGTCGCCACCCCTCCAACGAAATTTATACATTTTTCCACATTTTGTGGGGAATTTCTTCGAGGTTTTCCAGAGGGTCAGTTCCGATGCCCTCCCACGCGTTTTGTAGGCTGCTTTCCCTTCGCGTTTTATGTTTTATACTTTCCGGGCGGTGGCGATGTTTGCATTTTTCATGGGCGCTCGCCATCCCATTGCGTTTCATTGCCTCGCATTACACCCGGCAAAACTATGCGAATATGTGGATATGTGTCTACTCAGACAACATACGCCACTGGAGACGAGCTTACCGAATACCGCCAATAACAACGCAATTCTCATTCAGCGGACGGTGTCATCGCCGCCCCCCACTCGACGATTTTATAGCTTGATCAGAATGTAACATCATATAACATCAACCAGCCCATTGTGTATATATTCGTAGACGTAGATGTTAGAATCATATGGATGGGAAATATTTTCCCGTTTTTTTCAAAGTCTCTTCGATGTATGTAAGGGTTTGGGAGTGGTTGAAGGTGGTTTGGGATTTGTTGGAGGTGGTTGGAACTGGTTGGGGGTGGTTAGAGACGGTTGGGAGTGGTTGGGGGTGGTTGGGGCTGGTTGGAGGTGGTTGAAAGCAACCTTAACTCCACCAATGTGGTTATATACCCTTCGTACACAGTCAAACAGTAAACAGTAAACAGTAAACATAAAAATCATGCAGTTTTGTTTCCCCTTTTTGCAAATCTCGGCGTGTGTTCATTTTTTACGACGTATAGTGACGCGGCGCACATGTGGATTGCAGCAGGGTAATAATAGTAATGAGATGTGATCGGAGACGGTGTGTTTGTCTGTGGTTACCGTCTACTTTGCTCGGAGGCGGCAGGTTTTTACTCGAGGGTGTTTGTGCTATTGTGGCAGGAATAGCAGGAATGATTCGCCGTATTTGGTTTGATTTGATGTCGCATAACGACGTATGAAGTGTGCACAAACGCTAGAAAAGCATGGAAGGTTGGGAGGGTAGACGAGATGGAATTAATGCCGACTTCGATTTTAATGCCCGCCATCCGGATGTGCGCGAATTGCGACCGCGCGAATCACGCTCGCGCGTAAACTTTTCGCGGTGCCTTGCTTCCCTTTGTAAACGCAGATTTTTCCTGTTTTACTTGCCATGACTTTCCCAGAATGCATGTGAATTATTTATTTGCTGTTAACTTCAATACATTGAATTTAGGTAGATTCTTCGTACGTAATAAAATCCCACAAAGCGAGTTGAAAAATAAAATATTTCTCAGCTTTTTGATATGTAGTAAAATTGATAAAAATATTTTAACAATATACACGAAAAACATAAGTATTTTAATATTTTAACGACATTTAGCCTTTTTCGATTATAACAACGGAATCAAATAGATAGAATCCACCATCCAATTTGATTCTATGGTTTATTTTTTAAGTTATTTACAATAATATGTTTACCAAGAAACAACGCCGACGTGCATAAATGAATTAAAAACGATGGCGGTGTGTCACGGTGTGCAAGGTGGAGATAGTGATGGCTGACAAACTGCTGACGCTGGTTGTAAGGCAGCGGACTAGTAACCTAGGTCGAGAAGTCCTAGGTTTTTAAGCTCACTAGTATAACTAGAGTGACTATAAGCAGCGACTACTGACTTTATTTATGAAATCTTACAACTATTTATACCAAAACTACAATATAGAGGAGAATGTTTTTTTTTATTAATCCTGGGCGGTCAACGCCACTAGCACTGCGACCAACTTTGATCTATTGTGCATGGACTAATACTATGGGCCCATAACGGAGATATTGCGAACAACTACATCAACCCGCGAATTAACGCAAATCTTTTATTTTAGTCAGGATCCGTAGACTACCCTTCAAATACAAATGTGTACAAATGTGACTAACTTTATTAAGCCGGTGTGCAGATTATAATTTCTAGGCAAGACCTAAATGAGTTGTAGTTAAACTAAGTAAATAAACAAATCGATTTAATATACAATGATGTCAGTTTAATTAAAATTAGCAAGCGGCGGCTTGCCGCGTTGTTGAGCTCGATGCTCGTTAGATCGCTGCAGTTAAGCAACGTCGGACTTGGCATTGGATGGGTGACCACTTGGTCTCCCCACTCAACAAACGGCTGCAGAGCCGTCCGCGAACTTCTAATTTCGCGGTAAAAATGCGAACGAAGGTTGGGCGATTCGCTTGCAACGGTCCCCGAAAAACCCATATGCACAAAAAGTTCAGAGCAAGTACCATCAGTAGCGAGACCGGATTGGGCCGGGTGAAAGTTACTAATCCACTAGTTACTAACCACTATGTGGTAGAAAAAGGTTATTGAATAAATAAAATAAAATTAGCAATTTTATTCCACATTTTAGGTACTATATAATATGTTTTGATCTGGTATTTTTTGGTATCCTAGAGATTAACATCAATAACGATTTTCTGCCACATTCGTATTGCATTGATCTGCTTTTATGTATTATTGTAATTATTATATTTGGCGGAGATTGGTAGATGGCTATATGAATTATTATTATTAATAATACTTTAAATATCGATTTTTGTCGTTATATTTATTGACTACAAATAAGTTTTTATATTTTATACTAGTATAACGTTTTTCTATTAAATCACGGATGAGTTCGAGATTCCATGTGGATTATTGATCACTGTAGATTGTTGGTAACTGTAGCTCTGAAATTAGCTCTGAAACCCATTTACAGATGGCGTTTCGATAGGATCGATATTGATAATATCGATATTTTCAGGACGATATTTCGATATTGATATATCGTGAAATTGTAAATATCGATTTCGAAAAATATCGATATTTCATCATCGTCTGACATGTCTAATCTTGACCATACCAAACCTCGCACCAAAATTCCCCGGTTTATGGCACTCTAGCGCCTCATGCCTGCTCAGGCTCAGTCACCTACTCCGCATAACACCCCCAAAGCTGTCACAAAAAGACCTCGCTTTTGACGCGACGTACCACCATGCTACTAACTATTAGAAAATACAAAAAAGATATTCACGGAAAATCGTATGGATCCAGAAATATTCTGGAAAAAAACACCAAATGAGGAAGAAAATAAATCTTTTGCGCACAATTAATTACGTTTTCTTATATGTTAGCGAATACATTTGCCAAAACTGCAGAAAACGCAAAGGTTTAAAAAGATATACGAAAACCAAACAATTGGAAATTCACCTTTGCTTCAATATTGTATATTAAAACTCTAAAGAAGATAAATGGTATTTCCCTACGTCCCAAAACAATTTCGCACCCTCGCATCTTAACAAAAACTTAAAACCAACAAGAAAGCCACAAAATAAAACAAAATCGTATCCGCATTCAATTCTGTTCCTGTTTTTCCAACTTCAGTTCCAATACGCTTGGCCAATATTTCACTAAAACGTCGAAAACGTCAGTTTTTCTTGATATTTCTCTGATTACACAAATATTTCAATCTTCCACCCATTCAAAGAAAATAAAAACACGTTGAGACTGCAGATTAGTTACAACTAAAAGTTACAACGTTCAAGAATGTTGATATTTATCTCAAGCGTTTGTGAAACTCGCAGAATATTACACTGTCCAACATTTTAGATTAAACAAGTGGCCAGCTGAGTCCTTAGTCCTTATAATTCTTAAAGACTCCGAATCCTAGGGTGAGTTACCCCTTTTCACGACGCTTCTGTGAAAATACTTTCGTAATTATTTCGCCTTGCGATACCTTTCTTAAAGGAGTGCGAGGGATGACGGGGTGGTGGAGCACAGTGGTTTATGCAGGTTGTTTTCCGTTATAACTCTTCGAAACGTGTGCGTTTTCGTGCGCTGGTCGAAAGGAAAAGGAAAGGCAAGGAAACGCAAGGAAAGGGGTTGAAACTTTAAGTATACACGCGCGTGGAGGATGGTAGCGAAAGGGCGGAGGAGGTGGTAGTGGTGGTGGAGAGTCTCAGGTGCGTCCAGCCGCTGCTGCCGCTCGGGGGGCTGGCTTTTGGCTAGTTTTACGAGTTTTACGATCGCCAACGTATTTTATGCGACGTCCCAGGGGCGACGTTCGGTTACGTCCACCATCTTATCCAGCATGCCCTTTATACTGTACAAGTTACGCTTGCACAAATTTGTTTTATTCTTTTAATTTTGTCAAATATGTTCGAAGTTAGTTTACTTTATTTCTTTAATTTCATTAAACATCGCATTAGTATTTCCTCATAAGTCAACTCAAGTTCGGTTAAAGCCGTTCAATTTATTAATAATATAATGATACAACTTTAAAAGAAGGAAAATTATTGATATCATTTGAAATGTGTTCTTTATTTCCAAGTATCTTCGTTGATATGCCTATAGAAGAGCTTAAAACTACAAAAGTTCGGGAATTAACCCGCTATTTCTGAAGTTTTGGCGAATATTCACTAAAATATAAGAGTGAAACTTGTTTAGATGTGCTCAAACAACTTATTTTCGTGAGAAAATGCGTTTAGGTACAACGATAGGTTAATAGTTGATAACGGTTCGTGAATTAACACATTATTTCTGAAGTTTTGGCAAATAATCACTAACATATAAGAGAACAACGTATAAACCTGTAACAACACTGATGAAATGTTTCTTTCATTCACATGTAGAAATTGAGAAATAGGCAATGCCGATATGAAAATTTAACAATCTTTTTAACATACTTTTTAATATAGGAAATATCTTAGAGCAATAAATTATAAACCTCTATAAAATTCTTAAAAGTCGTATAATCATCTACCGGAAATTGAATTTCTCGGCAACCGAGCAGAAGCGAAATGAAAGTCAATAAACAAGCAGGTAGAAGATTGCAGAAAGGTTACCCTTAAAATAGACTAAACTAACATCAAAGACTTCAAATATGCAAACAACATAGTTACTATATTTCTTTGCACTCAAATCAAAAATCTAATACGATGGATTTGAAGAAATGATATCATGCAACAAGTTACCATTGATTGGTTGTTTTAGCTATTTTCCTAAACACACAATAGCGTTTCAAGAATAAAACTGGAGAAATAGTCGTCTATAATAAAAAGGGCAATTCCGTTGTGGTAATGTCAGCAGGACGTGAAATAAGACAAGCAACAAGGATAACCGAACAAGTTGCACCATCGGATATCGGTGAGGCCGAGAGGCAAAGCGTGGAGCGGATGGCAACGAATGGGGAAAATAGTGGTAGTAGCAGGGACAGGCACCGAGCACGTCCCGCATCCTGCCATTCTCGCATTGCGGAGACTCCCGCAGGAATTGGAAACTCATTACGGTCGTCTTTGACCCGTGCGTCCGCATGGAATTGCAAGAGAAAGCAAATATTTTTGCTTTCTCTTATGTACGCCATATTGAAATTGTATTCGAGACATTAACTAGACATCTAAAATTTTCTAGTAACATCTAACATTCAATACATGTTTAACTGAAGCAATTTTTCGGATAATTTCAAAGCATTTGCCATAGTATAGTATATTAAATAGTATAGTATATAATCATAAGGATTTATTTTTAGTTTAGCTTTTATTTCCTATGTTTTTATTTCATTTAATACATTTTAAAGATACAAAACTTTATCCTAAGCATACTCGTAGTAATTCACAACTTGCACTTTGAGCAATTAAACCAATTCTCCCCGTTTTGAAGAAATAAACCCGAAAAGAAATAGGAATGCTTTCCAATTTCCCAAATCCACAACTACCCCCAAGTATTAGTAATCGACCAACGACCTCCTGGGATTTTGATTGTCTCGCGCACGTCCGTCGCGTCCATCACCTCCTCCTCGCCGTCGCTCGTCCATGTAGTACCTGTCGTCGTTACGCAGCGATGACCGCCTGTACCGACCGCCATCACGCTCCCTCTCACGTTCCCTATCTCGCGATCTGCTCTTCTCACGCCCACGCTCCCGATCATACTCCCTATCTCTATCCCGATCCCTGTCGCGTTCACGATCGCGATCTCGCTCGTAATCTCGACTACTCCCGGAATACCTGCGCGAATAATCCTTATACTCATCGCGCTCGCGTTCTCTATCCCTCTCGCGTTCGCCGCGTCTACGTTCCTTCTTCGTTGGCGATGCACTACGACTGCGACTACGGCTGCGTTTCGTTTTTGGTGGCGACATCGAAGCTGATTTCGACCGTGATGATCGCGAACTTGAATCCGACGAATCGCTATCGTATGCATGACGCCTCTCACGTTGCCTATTAACAAAAAATTATGCATTAATAAAGTACTAACAAAAGATTAACAAATTAACAAAATATTAGTAAATGTTAACAAAATAAACAATTATTTTAAAATGCTTAAACGTAATAGTAAATGAAACTTACTTCCTACGCAATTTCAGGGCCAATTCGCGTAATTCATCCTCGCGTGTTTGCTGCTCTTGTTTTTCGCGTTCAGTTTTTATCTGCTCGGCGATTTTATCAGCTTTAACTAGAAAATTAAAGACATTACCTCACAACTTAGTGTACAGGTGTGAAACTTACATATTTTATTAAGCACAGCTTGTCGCTTCCTCTTAAGGCGCTCGGCCAAAGAAATCATCGCTGAAGATTTTGCCTGATTTTGACCAGCCTGAAACATACACTTTTACATATGCATTTATATTCAATATAAATTAGTGACAAAATGAGCACAATATAAGGTCGTTTTGTAACAATAGACGCAACAGATAAACATGAATAATTTGAATTATTGGGAACTTTTGCGAGGTTCTTACTGACTTTGGTTGCTGTGCCTGTATTATCAATCTTCAGATTACTATTATTTGTTAGTGAATTCCTGAAAACAGAAAAAAAGCAGCAATCATTTTCAAATTCGCATTTTAAGACCGTGGTAACTTGTGGCGTTGCCTGGAAGGACAACGCAACACATATGCGAACGCACATGCGTAATTTTGATGCCAGTGCCGTTCAGAGTCCCTCCAGACAACGCGACATATATCTGGGACCTAAAATTACAAACTTACTTGGGACTTTCAGTACTCTCTTCATCACTAGATTCACCAATTTCAGACAAACTCTGATCAGATTTCCTCCTTCCATAATACCTCGGCAATGGCTTAACCTCCTTAACAGCTTCGTCGATGGTAATACTAGGCTCATTCTTAACGTCATGATGATTTGGTTGAATATCCATCTTTACTCCAACCACAGCGAATTCCAATGGCTGAGCAGGAGTAAGGATAGGTTCTTCAATCTTCTTAGTCGGCGATCGCGACGCAGATTTCGATTTACTCGCAGTCTTTGACCGAACTGATCGCGATCTACAACTCGAGCTACTCGACGATCGACTCCTAGACTTACTGCTTCTTGAGCGTGACCTAGATCTACTTCTTGACGATCTGGACGTAGACGATCTCGACCTAGAACGCCTTCGTCTCGAGCGTTTTCTCGAAGTATAACTTGAAGAACTCGAGCTGGAGGAGCTTGAACGTCGTCGTGGCCGTCTTCTTGATGAAGCATTCCTTGATCGCGATCTTCTAGATCTTGCAGAACGTGACCTCGACCTTGATCGTGACCGCGTTCTCGACCTAGAGCTTCTCGAGTGTGAGGATGAACTTGTAGATCGTCTAGATCTAGGCCGGATTTTCCTATTTCGAGATACACTCCTCCTTGACGACTTCTTCAAAGGTATTCTAGGCTCACGATCCCTATCAACTACCTTACGCTTGAAATTAATCGGTTCGCGTCGATTCGTATCCAAGAAAACCTTTCTATCACAGTTTTCCTGCCGTAACTTCTTCAACTTTGTGCCAAACTTAACCTTATCAGCATAGGTCGTCTTCACAGGCAGCTGAGGCTCTTCGTCGTCACCAAACGACGTGATAAACGTAATCTTCCCAGAGTTTTCCGGTGATGGCGAGCGTGACTCCGACTTTTCATGCATCTCCACGTTGACAATCGTTTCTTTCGCTGCATAACTCGGCGGACTTATCTTCCTCCCAGCGTTCTTTTTCTCGCGATGTGCACGCCGTTCCCGACGTGATTTCCTCCCAGAAAACAACGCCTTTTCATGCTCTTCTTCCTTAGCTAGCTTAAAACTCTCAGCCTCTTCGAGATCATTCGTTAAATACGAATAAAAATCGTTTGAGCTCATTCCAAAATTTCTCCCATGTCGATTCATTTCGTGTGCCTGAGTCGAGTCAATCTTGGAGATGTTAATCGACAGATCTACGTCCAGATCACTATCAGAATTATCATCAGAGACATCTTCTTCGTGTATTGCACTTGCACCCAGATTGCTTTGAGCGAAAGACGAACCTCCAGTACTGTCTTCGTAATTAAATCCAATCGCAGCACCACCGGTGAGTTTCTTCTTCTTAGGCTCGTGTTCAGTATAACCAAACTGTTCCTCCATGTGTAGCTGCTTAAGAAATTTCTCCTCATTAATACCCAAGAAAGCATTTTGAGCGATTATTCTGTAGCGTTCATAGTTTAACTGCCGTTCTTCAGCCGTTATTTCCTCTTCTATTTTCGAAGCTACCGGAGGAATAAAATCCAAATGAGCCCTCACATCAAACCTATCTATTAGATTATCAGTTTGTCCTTGCCATGGCATCCTAAAGGTACAATATTTGATATAATAATTGATTCACATTGACTTAAATTGATAATAATTGACTTACATTGTTGCTGGCCCATCTGCAGCTGCAGCTATCGCTGGATCCAGGTGTATTTTGCATTGTCGTCCATGAATTTGCAAGAATTGAGTCGGATCTGCTTTCTAGATGTTGGTAAATCAAGAAACATTAAAATGAGCTCAGTGATTCTAAAATAATTTACAATTCTTACAATTTTTTCGTAGAAATCTCGTCGCCTCTCGGCACGCTTGCGATAATCGACCAGCATGCCTCTGATTTTTCTCTCCTGTTTTCTCGCCTCGTGCCACATGATAATGAATGTTTTACGTTACTGTTTGTAGGTAAAAATCTAGTCACCCATGAATATTATCAATGTTTTACAACATTTTTGTTTGATTACCGCACAAGCAGCCGAGACCGCATATTTGCAAATGAGCGTCATGTATTTTGGGTTGCATACGTTTATTTTCATTTCCTAAATCAATTTTTACAATTATTAAAACAATAATCATATTAAATTAAAACCTTCGTTAAAGAAAACATTAATAACTTTTTATTGTTTTATAAATTATGATTGAAATTAACCTATTTCTTAGTTTTTAGATTATAAGTTTTTATAAGTTTACAACACTTTGTATATCCGCTCCCCACTTTTAGGTCTTTGACATTTGACAGCGTTTCATCTGTTTCGTGTCATATTTCAGTTCTCTTGTGCATGTTTCCGAAAATAAATAGAATAACCTCGGCGACGATAGCGAAATGGAGTAGCACAACAATCGTTTATTTTTCGTATCAACACATCTACATCGCAAACGAATAATCCAGGATGGGTTGTTGCTATAGCTTCTTCTGCAAAGATGACGGCGCCTCGCAAGTAAACACAACATTATGGCTGTAAACTTTACAAAAACATAAACTAAACTTGTTTTTTATTGATAACGCATAGAGTGGCGAGCCGAACGAACGTACACATCTACTGATCAACCCGGTAACGAACAATTTCCACATTCAGCGCCACAACAGTGAGGATTTCCTCAATCAGGACACGAATTCGATTCCGAAGAAAACTGACGAACAATCAGCACTAAATCGCATCCTCCAGGAAACAGCAACGTAAGTTGTAAACGTTTTATTTCTCCACATTCACTAGTTTTATCTGTTATCAAAAGTGTGTGCGTGTGTCATATAACAGAATTAAATAACTGAAGCATTTTTATCACAAGTTTAATTACAAAATTACATCAGCACAAACAACATTATCCTTCATGGTTCAATGAAAATATTTCAATTCAAAATTGTTCATGAGTTTTAGCACAATAAAAAAAAACTTAATATACATTTTTGTTAATAAAAAGGTTTTGTTTTGCATAGAAATGTTATCGATGTAGCTGCGTTGGACTCACATAATCTTCAACAACATGAATATTTAGAAAGGAAGAAAATCTACAACATGCGAATTCAGCAGGTGAATGCCAACAGTCCACCAGGGGTGCGAAGTAAATGCATGCTATTGCAGGATGTGCCATCCGCAGACAAAGTGCTCTCATCCACGCCTGTGAGCAGTGAGGATTATAATCTTGTAAGTCTGCCTTCAACAATTCTATTTTATAAGGACTCATTTAAAACGCACATCAAATGGTGTATCCTATTAGTATTTATTCAGAAAATCATGCAATATTTCACGTGTGTGCTAATAAAAGTTTGAATAGCAAAAGAAAGCCGAATTCTTAGTAGTTATATGCCTATCTTTTTATTTGCGTTTTTCTTTTGTTATTTATTTTCGCCCTCTTTTTGCGTAGATCTCAACAGCGGTGTCGAAAGCGGCGACAGCGATAAAAGCAATCAAAATCGAACACAAAGAGGACCTCGTAGTGCCATTCCGCATACCGTAATTATGACTCAGCCGCGCGACGATCGGATAATCAACAATGAGCAAAGCAAATAGATTACTAAAAAAGAGCATGCGACACATTCATAACACTGCATAGTGCGACGGCGAGGCAACATTTACACATTTTCAACGTGAACATGTCGTTAATGTTTGCCTTTTATATGTTTTTTTTTTCGTCCGCGCTTTGTAGACCGATGTGTCAACCTATATTGTGATTAAACTGAGTTGAAAGAAATCTGAATGGGATACAGGACGCTGTATTGATGGAGTTAATTTGATAACGTAAATTTTTAATGTTTCAGTTTCTTTGTGTATATTACTATTGTATATCGCAGTATATTGTAAGTTTATGCATATTGATTATATATATAAATAAGATACAACTTTAGCACACAATGACAGTGTGTTTACGTATGAACACAAAGCATTAACTATATTAAGTGTGTTATTGTGTTTATGGAGAATTTATGTTAATTACCACATTTATTAAGTAAATTAGGGTAAGTTAATATCTGAAATCGAAATTGTTTCCAGCAATGCGGGAGATTTTCTTTTGTTGCCAAAATATTGTTTTAAATTGAATATGTCATAAATTATTGAGTAGAATTGACATTACAAATACAAACATTAATTTTTTTAGAAAGTTATAATATTTTTCATTATAGTTTCATATTAACTTTCTTTACATCAACTAATGTACTCTAGTCGTATCTGTTTCTTCTTACAGGTTGCAGTACCGACACTAATGTTTGCATTATATACTAATGGAATTAATTATTGCGACGGCTAAATAGAAAAATGATTGCGTAATGTTATTTTTAATGCAAACGGAACCAGGGAAATTGCAGGTGATTACTACCAAAGGTTTTGTCGAACATCTTTAACATTTTAGTGGTAAATTTAAATGTTTATAAGCAAGTTTAGGCTATCACTTATTTTATTTATTATAATATCGTGAGAAAAAATCAAGTTAACAATAATATTTAGTTAAATCAATGCCAAAGTTAAAGAAATTTATTAATTTTTAAACATGGGTGGCGCCATCCATTGACTAATGCACAATGTTCAACCGCATTGGAAATACAGATTCCTACTTGAGCTTTTTAACAGAGCTTTGTAATTATACTATTATCTAAAAGATGGCGCTACTGGATTTAAGTTCCAAACTGAAAAGTTTTCCCAAATATTTAAATTTATTTAAGTTTTTAAGTACTCAAACTTTATCTCTTCGCATTTCTGTGATCATGGTACCAAAATGTTTGATACTATCGTAAAATTTTCGAAAGAAGCGAAGAGGTATTACTGAATTATATTACAATAAAAGAGCATTTAAGAAGATTTATTATTTATTTTCCTTTTCATACAAATTTCGATCCGTACAATTACATTACATTGCCTGATAGAGAATGTCCTATTTCATTTATTCCATTTTTTAACTCGTTCGGAGACCGTTGCTAGCGTGTCAGTTTATTAGTCCAAAGGTTAGAGCGTGTGATTTCTGTTTGGGCATGGCGGGTTCGAATCCCGCCTGCGGCGTTGAGGAATTTTTTTTTCGAATCTTATTATTTAATCATACGTTTTAGCAAAATAAGATGGTCAACCGCCGCTTCGCGGCGGTAGTT
>JAODAC010021312.1:0-18707 GCA_027575185.1 Mimaenictus wilsoni
CAGGGACTAGGACAGGGACTAGGACAGGGACTAGGACAGGGACTAGGACAGGGACTAGGACAGGGACTAGGACAGGGGCTAGGACAGGGACTAGGACAGGGACTAGGACAGGGACTAGGACAGGGACTAGGACAGGGACTAGGACAGGAACTAGGACAGGGACTAGGACAGGGACTAGGACAGGAACCAGGGCAGGGACTAGGACAAGGACTAGGACGGCTACAATTATTCGAAGTGAATAAAAACCATCTTAAATATTACTAAAATAGGCTATTCAAAGATATTACCAACTTGTGGACGAACATCATGACCATCACTACTAATAACCGTCAATTTATGTTTGTCGAAGCTAACTGTGAAGGGACAATCGAAGAATTCAGCATTCACAAAACGAAATCTGTATCTTTTTCCCTAAAACATATTTTAGTTTTAAAACTCCCTATTTATTTCCCCAGTTATTCCCTGGACACTTCCCAGGGTACTTCTAGGGTACCGTCAAAGAAATACTATGAATACCAATAAAATACTAACTTTTTGAACGGTAAACTCAGCAATAGGTAATCTCAAGTCGATATTTTCCAGGTCCATATAACCTAATCCATTTATAAGAATACCATCAGGTGCAGGAAGGTTACCACCATGAACAAAATCCCCATAAGCTTCAATTCTAGTCTTTCTAGTCCAATCCGTAATGGAAACATGATGTTCACTCAAATCCTTATCAAAGAGGCTAAAATTGGGGTCCTCTGAGTCAAGGACATGGATTACCAACATTCCGTACATACCATCACCTCTTTGCATCTCTAAAATTGATTGAGATTTAAACAATTTTAAAATCTCATAAAAGGTAATGATAATGAAGAGAATGAATGGAAATGACGGTAATGAAACTAAGGAAAAAATCATTTACTTTCATGGGAGTGCCAAAAATGCGTCCCAGCAACCTCAGCCTTTATACGATAAGTAAAATTATTGTTGGACAGAATTGGACATTGTGTAACCCATGGGACACCATCCATATATGGCGTTTGAGTCATCAATTGTCCGTGCCAATGAATCGTTGTGGATTCGTCATTCATTTGTATATTCTCCAGAAGTACCTCGATGGTATCATTCTGACATACCTGGAATTGGTAAGTTTATAGTCAATATTAGTTCCGCCGTTGGGTCATAGATGGCGCCAGTGGTATCAAAAATGAAAATTTAAAAACTACCTCAATCGTAGGTCCTGGAAACTGTCGATTTACAGTGATTATATTCCTTCTTATGCCTCCAGCGACAATACAATCAGGACGATAACAATCTTCGACAGTTCTTGGACAATCATAGCATGCCATAACGTCTAAACTGTAGTAGGTTTCGACAACAAAATGATATTTGCAAAGTTTTGGTTTTCCATCACATTTTCTCTTACAAGGATGAGAACTATCGGCAATAACACTAACCACAACTTTTTAAAATTAAACAAAAGTTAAAACAATTTTACAACAACGAAAAAACCTATTAGATGCATCAACAAGAAAAAAAGAATCTTACCGATTAACAAAGGAATAATCTGTTTAAAAATCATGATCACTTCACTAGAATATTACAGAGTAATAAAGGGCAAATTGAAATTACTGCTATTTATGTACTTCCGACGTTGCTTATCCTGTATTGACGTATATTATCAACAATGTAATAAATTTATTTAAAACCATGCAACTCAACATTCCATAAATAGTATACAAAATGCTCTTCACCATATTAATGTTGAAAATATTTTCCGATAAGATATTGTTGATCAGTTGAATGAGATTGCGAAATATACTGGGAATTACCACTTCATGGCATGGAAAATTCTTACACGAAAGCGAAATAATTGGTAAACAATTGTCAAGGTGGCGGTAATTATTAGACGAGTGTATTTTTTTGGATACATTTTTTGAAATGAATGTACAAAAATGCGTCATTACGCCTTTCATACTCGTCATTTTGTATTTATCAGTATTATTATCGAGTGATATGTTTGTGGAATACTTCAGGGTTTATCTTCAATTGTCTAGCAATTGTCGGTATTATTTGGATTTGTGTTGTAAACATATTTATGCATTTTATGTTTTAAACACCGATTTAAACTGATTTAAACACTGATTTAAAATATAAAATGTATAAATGTGTTTCTAGGTATATGCAATTATTATGAAATGTAAACAAGTTTAGTGTAAAGAAGGTAATTTTCCCCTGGACGGTATTTTTACTCGGTTATGTTTTTTGGAGTTTTCCAATTTAGATTTTCTCCAATTGCATTTGTTAGCAGACAATAAAATAAATGGTGAAACCATTTGTTGTGATTCATTTTATTATTGTTGACATAAAATGAAATCATAATTTTTTTGGAGTTTTCCAATATACATTTTTTCCAATTGCATTTGTGAGCAGACAATAAAATAAATGGTGAAACCATTTGTTGCAGTTTATTTTATTATTGTTGACATAAAATGAAATCATAAATTTACGTTGTCGATAATACAAGTAATTTATTTGTTTTTCATAAATTATTTTCCATTCCAACAGGAAGGTAAACCAAGCGGTGTAGGTAGCATGTCATCGTTACTACCAACTTTAAAAACCATTCGCATTCCATCCTCGGCGTGGATATCAACATGACAGTGGAAAAACCAATATCCTTTAAAAATGTCATGAAAAACCAATCAACACACTCAAATAGAAACAGGAAAAGAATTTCTAAATAATTTCTACCTGGATTGTCAGCCTTAAACCGCACAATGGCATAACCACCTCTAGGAACGGCAACTGTATCCTTTAAAGCAGGATCCTCTAAGTTTCTCTCAATCAGTCCACGTCTATCCAAATCTTCTATCTCGGCTTTTGAGATGTTCTTTCCTAAACGTTTCCAGGCCACCACCCGGAAGCTATTGCCGTGTAGATGTAAAGGATGATGAGCTGGACGTACAGTTTGATCGAAAATTATAAGTTCTACAACTCTATTTAACGGCAGCTGAAAGAAGTTCAAATATAAGCTAGTGTTCTAACCGAAGAGAACTTTCATGAAAGCAAAAATTCTTCTTTCAGCGTCCGCATTCGATTTGAATGAAAAATATACATATTCGTATACCATAATCGAACAGCGAACAAATTGTTGTTTTTTTGTTTGGACAAACGGCACAAAAATGCAAAAAATCACATTAACAGAAACTATTTCAAAATATGATCCACATGTTCAAGAAAATAAATCGAAAGCGGATAATGCGCAAACGTACTCCTTGAAAGGAGGAATTCTTAGAGATAAGAGGAGAAGAAATAGAAGATATTGAACTATTTAAAAACACGATTTACCTGCACCACATGAGTACAATGACAATTTTCAACTGCACAATTTTTCTTCCTATAAACAGTCTTATTAGTACAAAAATCAGTACTCTTAAAATGGTACCGATTAGGCATCAAAGGCTTGCTTGGTTCTTTGAAATTGATATCATTTATCGAAGGTGTAAAAAACTGTAAGTTTTCCGAAACGTTGTATAAACCATAATAAGGAGGACGATAAGGAATAGGGTTTTCAACAGGATTGAATGATAGTTTGATGTATTTCCTGTAAACATTTTCAGTGCTTAACTCTTCTTCGCACGGGTTTGCCGATCTTAATTCATCGACTTGTATGGTTTTAGGTTCATTTCCTATTAGGGGATTAAGTTGCTAAAAGTAGTGGGAAATATAGTAAAATTTGTGACAACAATCGTTTCAATTTCAATTTTTAGTCTTACTATTCCGTTAGAAGGTGCGGCAGTTTCATAAGCTGGGAAATCTGCAGTGGGTCTGTCGTTTTCCGACTTTTCGTATCTTAAAATGGCTACTTGAAAGATTTTGTTGGCTTCGCATCTTCCTAAACCTCTAACTCGTATCCAATAAGCATCTTCACTTTGGTTGGCATGAAGAACAATGTCGTATCTTTCACCGGCGAAGATATTAAATGAATCCACTGAAATTTTAGTTAAAGGTTAGGTCGATTTTTCAATAGCTTTGGGTTTTTGAAGGTATTACCAACTCTTGGTTTAATATCATGGCCATCACTACTGATAACAGTCAGTTTATGATTGTCGAAACTAACGGTGCAGGGACAATCGAAGAATTCGGCATTTACGAATCGGAATCTGTATCTTTTTCCCTTTGAATAAAAGATGAAAGTGTATTAATCATAATCACTTCCTGGGAATTTCTCAGGATATTCTCAGGAAATAACTATGAATAACACTGCAAAGAAGAGGCATCTGCAAGTACGGTATTCATAGATCTCCAGGCAGTGCGACGATTTTGGGTTGGTGGCAAGTTAGTGGCAGAAATAGTAAAAACAAGCAGCCAGGAGGTAGAGAAGCAGACAAGGCAAGAACAAATTCGAAACAGTACATATAATCCTGGGTATCAAGCGATACAGGTAGTGGGGAGGAGATCGGTATGTATGGACTGCCAAGGAAAAAACGGTCGGGGAAAAGCGAATAATGGAGTTAGAGCTAGATGTGGTTGGGTAGAGACAGGGAGAAAGGTGTAGATGGGAGAAAGGGAAGTGTTGGTTGTGCGGAGTAGGCTATGGATACGTGAAATCACCTGGTGTGAGATTGCGTAGGAATGAATGTGGGATGGGCCTACTGCCCATCCACAGACCTACTGTCTGAGAGGAAGTGAGAATGTGATAGGAGGTGGTTGGGTAATAGAGGGGATGAGGTGGCTAGGGTCTTGGTAATCCTGAGGGGGACGCAAAGCAGAAGGAAGCCTCGGCAATAGAGAGATGGAGACTTGGGTCAAGACAATGGAATTTGTAATTTTTTTAACGTTTGGTTAGTTTTTTGTATTGTATTTATTTATAGAAATTGTTGACTTATTGTTAGTCAATTTTGATATTCAAAGTCACTTTCTTGCATGTATTCAAATTAACCAAAGGGATCGATTCTGAATACCATAAGTAAAGATGAATTTACTTCGGCAAGTTATTATAAGTTAAAAAAGGGAATTTCTCAAGAAATCCACAGGGAACGACTTTGTATATATTTAGAAAAAAACTCATTTCGGAAAAGTTGCTATTTAAAGTCACTTCCTGGGAATTTCTCAGAACTTTCTTAGAAAAACTTCAGGGAACGACTAAAACTACCCTTAAAAACCAAAAACTCACTTTTTGAACGTGAAACTCTGCAATAGGCAATCCCAAATCAATGTTAACCAAATCCATATAGCCTAAACCATTTATAAGTATAGCATCAGGTGTGGGCAGTAAACCACCATGCCAAAACATCCCAAAAGTGTCTATTCTACTTTTACGCGTCCAATCAATGATGGAAATTTGATGTTCGCTTAAGTCCTCATCGTAGAGATCCGCATGAAGATCGTCCGACTTGGGAACATTCACTATTAACATACCAAACATACCATCTCCTCTTTGCATTCCTAAAAATATAAATTTTATTTTAGGGTAGAAAATATACATTTACATAGAAATGTAATTTTCATGTAAGTAAAATTACTTTCATGAGAATGCCAAAAATGTGTCCCTGGAACATCAGCTACTAAACGGTAGGTAAAATTTTGGCCAGCTAACACAGGACATTGTGTAATCCATGGTACACCATCCATATATGGTGTTGCTTTCACAGTTTGTCCATGCCAATGGATTGTTGTTGGCTCATCACTCATTTGTTGGTTTTCTAATAGGACTTCTATGATATCATTTTCACAGACCTAGAAAATATCATAAATTTTCTAGTAAATTTTGAAGCAATTAAGTCCTCAACCTGGGAACATCCTAGGCAATGATTGGAATACCAATACATCTGTGTATTCATAGTTCTATCCTCGTAATGTCTCAGACTTAAGACTTATACAATTAAACAAATGGGTATTCATAGCCATTACCCCAGGCTCTAGTCGAGGAAATAACTATGAATAGTGTCACGAAACATAGTATAGTAGAATCAGATAATCCTATTCAAAGAAACGCTATTGCGAAAATTATAGTATTAATAGATATTTCCTATTCTTGAATCCCACAAGGGTACATCTATATATTCATAGTTCCTGCCTAGTAATGTCTCAGACTTAAGACTTATACAATTGAACAAATGGGTATTCATAGCCATTACCCCAGGCTCTAGACGAGTAAATAACTATGAATAGTGTCACGTAACATAGTATAGTCATAGTATAATCAAATAATCCTATTCAAAGAAACGATATTGCGAAAATTATAGTATTAATAGATATGTCCTATTCTTGAATCTCACAAGGGGAGGGTCAGGTCGTGTCGTCTCAGATTTTAATGAGATTTGTTTCAATATAGAAAATTTGAAAATTCCAAGTGTATGTACAAATACATCATTTATTGGATGCGCTAGATGTTTGAAAAATGTATGATTTGGTTGTTCTTGTGTTATGTATTATCCAGCATATTGTGAAAATACTGCTTACGAATTAATAATAATTGTAAATTGAAATCATCTACTTTAATTTAAAAATATTTAAAAATCGAATATAAAAAGTTTAAGAAAGCAAGCCTCGATCCGCTTCGCAAACAAAGGCACCACCAACCGGGCTACATCGAGCTGTTTACCGAGCACTCACCGATAAGATATATAAACTTAAATTTATATTTTCAAACTCCTTTCAAAGGATAATGCCTGGATTGTGCGACGTCTCGCTTTAACAGGCATTGTTGTTAGGCCTATTCTACATGTCTACCAAATTTCATTAAAATCTGAGATGACACGGCCTGGCCCTCCCCTTATCAGAAGAAGAAGACCTAAGAAGCTACTTGAGAATGGCTATAAATACCAAAATATCTAGGTATTCATAGTAATTTCTCGGAATATTTTAGATTCTAGACTAAGTTTTCATAATACAATGTAAATAATTCAGGTAACAGACAAAATATAATGTAATTAATTAATTAATGGGCATCTAGAGTTATTCTGGAAGATATTCAAGCCAAATGTTTATCCCCGCACAGCGACTAGCCTGGTATAAGAACAAGAAGCAGGATAAAACTAAGAATTTATAGTTAAATTCTGGAATACAACTTATTCCCAGGAAATTTCCTCTTCTCAGAAGCGATATTGCATGTATACCCAACAAGATGATATTCATAGTTATTTCTCAGTGTTTAATCTGAGAAGTTCCTAGCGAATTATTATAAATTTCAGAACGTCTAGGTTCTCGTAGTAATTTCCAAGGAATTGCTCAGACTCATGACTAAGTACTATCCATTTCAAGTAAATACTTACGGTCATAAACAAAAATATTATAAAACTATTCTTAAGGGTATTTATAGTCATGCCCTGTAAACTCTTCCGACTCCAAACTAGGAAATAACTATGACTACTAACAGAAAACTTACTTCTATAGTCGGTCCGGGAAATTTCCTATTTACAGAAACAATATTACGTTGATAACCACCAGCTACAAGACAATCAGGCCGATAACAATCCTCTGGTGTTCTGGGACAATCATAACAAGCCATTGCATCCATTGTTGAGTATGTTTCGACCACGAAATGATATCTACATATCATTGGTTCACCATCACATGCTCTCACACAAGGATGAGGCTCTTGAGAATTGACCACTACTAAACCTAATAAATCATCAATAGAGAATAAACAATAAAAGCATAAACAACATAAAAAAAACTTACATAATATTGATAACAACACAATTTGTACAATCATTATCATCTTCTTAGACACCTTAGACATCTTAGACACCATATACTCTCTCAAAAATATCTGAAACGAAGTGAAGAAATGCAATTATCCTTCCCCCATATACGGAATTAATAGTAAATTGAAATCCATAAAATTAACAATACTAATTGAATTCAAACAGGACATAGTATGACACTCATCAACAATCAATTTGCAGGAACAGAAATACCATGAAATTAACAGTTAACTGTTTTGCTAAATGGAAAATTATGGTGATAATGTAAAATTTGAGTCGAATATAAGTTATCGCCTCTCTTAAAAATATGAAGTTTTAATTGTCAACATTTATAGTTATACCGTGTGAGTTTCTTTTCACGTGAAAACTTCAAATATCTCGAGAAATAAGCCCTCTACGAAAAAAATGCTAATAATCAAAAAGTAACCATTCCATAGGGGAAAAATGATCGTAGAATACACAGCCCTTTTGCTTTTAAATTTTAAATGAATACCCCTATTTTTAATGCAGATTCGAATTGTACGACTAAAAATTTGTAAGATTTGTTCGAAACATTTTTTTCATAGTTACTTCTGTAAGGGATAAAAATCAATTTTATGAATTTATTTTCCAGTGTGAAAATCGCGCTATTTTTCTTTTTCTTTCTGGAGGGCTCGAGGTATTTGAAGTTTTCACGTTACACATTAAAAAACTCACCCGGTATAGTTATAGTAAATCGCAGTAAACAGTAACAAAACGTAGTAGTAAGAAAAACGTTTCTTCTTTTAGAAAACCCGGGAACGATTCCCACGCTTACAACATGCGTTATTTCCCATTATTCTACGCCTGTTGTTCTCAGGTTTGATACATATATCGGCTGTGGTAGTGCATTTGATCCCACAATAGATAAATCAAACAGAAATATGTAACTTCGATGGCTATAGACTTAAAATACTGAGAGTTGCTAAAACTGTGCTGAAATAAATGGTTTCTTCTTCGAAATTCGTACATTTATGAGACTTTTTATAGTTTTTAGAGACATCCTGTATTGTGAGGCTCTTAGTAAGTGTTCGGTGCTCTATGGGGTAGGAGAGAGAATTGCAAGAGAAGTGCATGATGTCTAGACTAACCTAACAGAGGGGGTGGAAGATTAGACCGGTTGGGGCTTTTGTAGTCCGTTGGAATTGGATTTAAAGCCATCTTACCTGATAGAAATCACGGCGCAGGTAGAAAAATGTAGGAGATTTCAGTTATTCGACCGTGTCATAACATGATAATAAACTATGCATAATATTTATAGTAAATTATAGGTTTTGTTATTGAATTTCCTTTATATGTTGTATTTTACATTTTTAACAAGTTTAAAATGATAATTAATTTAATGCTCTAATATGATTGTAGGAAACATTAACAAAAAAGTAAATGAAGGAGTAAAAAATTCATTTATTAATCCTGTGATGTAAAATGTCATAGTAGTTTATGTATTTTGTTTTCTAAACTAAACTTCAATTTTGATAATAGGTGTAACAAGAATTCCTGATGTTGGGAATTTATGATAAATATCCTGAGCTATATTCGAGATTCATCTTGTCTCTATCTGTTCTTTTTATATTAAAATATCAAAAAAAATCAACCTAATCCAATTTCTCAGACATAGACTAACAAAAAAGAAAAAAAAAGGTCGAAAATTAAGGTTTTTAAGTGAATAAAGTCTCTTATTCATATTATTTGGTCTTTTTCAGTACTAAAGCAACACATTATTAGAAATTAAACAACAATTATTCCGTAAAAATCACAAATATATTAATATCTTTCAGTTTTATTAAATTTGGCGATAGGAATAATCAGAATTCACGTTGGGAATACTTACTAAATATCCTCAGATGTAGGCTCAATTTCGAGATTTGTCTCGTCTCTATCTGTTCTTTTTTTATCAAAATACATGTCTTTTTTATAAAACTATGTTAAAATACAGTTATACCCACTCTCAGACGTATAGCAATAACTTGAATTAACAAAAATTTACAAATTAATCGAAAATTAAAGTTTGTAATAGAACAAAGTTTCTTAATCTCTGCATTTGACATTTTTAATTAAATACAACAACATAATATTGCTGTTCTTTTTATATCAAAATAAAAAAGAAAATCAACCTAATCAAATTTCTCAGACATAGCCTAACAAAACTGAAAAAAAGGTCGAAATTCAAGTTAATATACTCAGATATCGACTCAATTTCGACATTTGTCTTATCTCTATCTGTTCTTTTTTAATTAACAAAATTAGCAAAATTTACAAATTAATCGAAAATTAAGGTTTGTAAGAGATCAAAGTTCCTGAATCTCCGCATTTGACGTTTTTAATTAAATACAATAACATAATATTGTTGTTCTTTTTATATCAAAATATCAAAAAAAAATCAACCTAATCCAATTTCTCAGACATTAACAAAAATGAAAAAAATAGGTCGAAAATTAAGGTTTGTAAGTGAATAAAGTCCCTTATTCATATTATTTGGTCTTCCTCAGTACTACAGCAACACATTATTAGAAATTAAACAACAATTATTCCGTAAAAATCACAAATATATTAATATCTTTCAGTTTTATTAAATTTGACGATAGGAATAATCAGAATTCACGTTGGGAATATATACTAAATATCCTCAGATGTCGACTCAATATCGACATTTGTCTCTATCTGTTCTTTTTCTATCAAAATACATGTCTTTTTTATAAAACTATGTTAAAATACACTTAAACCCACTCTCAGACGTATAGCAATAACTTGAATTAACACAAATTTACAAATTAATCGAAAATTAAAGTTTGCAATTGAACAAAATTTCTTAATCTCCGCATTTGACGTTTTTAATTAAATACAATAACATAATATTGCTGTTCTTTTTATATCAAAATATCAAAAAAAAAATCAACCTAATCCAATTTCTCAGACATAGACTAACAAAAATGAGAAAAAGGTCGAAAATTAAGGTTTGTAAGTGAAAAAAGTCCCTTATTCATATTGTTTGGCCTTTTTCAGTACTGCAGCAACAGAAACTAAACAACAATTAATCCTTAAAAATCACAAATGTATTTATAACTTCCAGTTTTATTAAATTTGACGATAGGAATAATCAGAATTCACGTTGGGAATTTATACTAAATATCCTCAGATGTCGACTCAATTTCGACATTTCTCTTGTCTCTATCTGTTCTTTGTCTATCAAAATACATGTCTTTTTTTATAAAACTATGTGAAAATACACTTAAATCCACTCTTAATCGAAAATTAAACTTTGTAATAGAACAAAGTTTCTTAATCTCCGCATTTGACGTATTTAATTAGGTTGGTAGATAGAGTCCCCCGTTTTTAATTAAATACAGCAACATAATATTGCTAATTAACCAATGTATCTTTAAAAATCAATATACAAATAACCATGCTTCGTTGTAATCATCATTTATCCAAAATGTATATGTATCTTCAACGTTTAATTCCAATTTTCCTATTTTTATTACTATAACTATCACTTGGTTTATAATTTTATCCATTCATTCAAGATTAAAACTTAAAATATTAAACAAATAAAATGAATATAATCAAAAAATCTATCATAGATACAGAATGCAATGATATTCGAGATGACTAGCTGAAAATCATCAACAAAGACGTGCGAAAAATCGCCCCCGAAGATCAAAGCCGTTTCGTGCGCCTGCGTTTTCTACGAGAGTGGAAACCGAATCCCACCTACGAAGCGCCAAACAACAATTTATAGACCATCTGATATGAAGGCACATGCATCAAAAACCCGCAAACCGAATGCGCATTCAGGCGCACGGTAAGCATCCGCATCCACCGCATTTCGCACGAATTTCCCACAAATCTCGCTTGTTTGAGGGCTCAATGCATCAACACGAGCACGAATGACATTCGAGACTTCCTGATGTTGCGAATTTATGATAAATGACCTACTAGACCTTGCTGAATCTTAAATCATCAAAATACGTTCTAAACACTTAAAATTTCCGAAACGCCATAAACTCATAAACTACTTAAAGCAATCATAAAATGAGGATTGTAATTTTTTATTTACAATAAAATGCAAAAATCTTATCTGATTACGTGCAGGTATAGCATTAGAAAACGTTAGAAAATATTTGATAATACATTACGTAAGTTGAAAATTTGTTACCCGCCATAAAAAATGGAAATTGCGTCATTTTAGGCCGTATTTTAGTTTATTGCCATAATTGAGTGATTTATAGGGTGATAATATGTAAAATCCCAATAATTATATTAAAAGAAACTAGGAGGCAGTAAAACTTCAAATTTTTATCGTTTTCCCTCCAAAATTGCAAAGAAAACACGTCTTCTTTCATATAAGTGTATTAAATTTCAATTAAATTCAATTTAACATAACTCGCACCATCTATTGGTGTATTCATTAATTGCATTCATTTTTTAAACTTCATTTTTTTAAACTTTGATTCCGCTAACGAAAATTTGCTAAAGTTGCTAACACTTTGCAATTCATAAAGTGCATTATTTCTTTCGTTCGTGAGTGTGAATACAGATTGTTTTCCTATTCCTGGAGCGTCTTCACTCTTGGCGACGCGAAAGATGGAGTGCCTGTGTGTGACAGTGTGCTTACCACATTAGCCGCGGCGCACTGTGGGCGATTCCAAGAGAAAAGCGCCTTAAATCGACGCAGCTCCGCGTCTGTTTTAAGAAATACACTTTTCGCGTATGTTTATCTTGAATATTATCATACTTAGAAAAATCCTATTGAAATAGTTGATACACCATTAAATAGCTTAACTCTTCTACTCTAATAATATGTAGTTAGACTTTAAAATTTTTATTTTTGCATAGAGTTATCAGAGGTAGACTTTATCGTTCTCTGACGATATGAAGGAGTAAAATGTGTTCAAAGCGTTATTCATCAGCATATTCTCTACTTCATAATCTATTAAATAATATATAGCTTTTTAATATATTTATTGTACCCGATGCTTTTCTTGGAGTGTATATAGAAGCGCGCAGTGTACCCCATGTAAATCGCCCATATACGAATAGCTACTTTGTAAAATTTCAAGCGCGTGAGCACAAAAATATTTCACGCCGAACGAAGTTGCGTAGAATAACAACTTGTATATAGAAAATTTTCATGCGATCTACTGCGCGCTCCTATATTTACCCGAATAAAAATATCATCTACATTGAAAATATCACTAAACTATACACCATTTAATAAAATATGAAATAGAAAATATGCTGATATATAACACGTTCTGTACATTTTGCTTTTTCATACCATTAGCAAGGGGTAAAGTCTAATCCTGCTAAGCCTATGTACAAAAAGGAAATATAAAGGTCCAACCATGGATTATTAACGCTGAAGAAATAAGCTATCTAATGTTGTATCACACATATAAATATCTTTACTCTAAATTTAGTAAAATTCTTGCTAAAAAGGCACAAAATCTGTTTTTAATGCTCACACTGCGTCGGCTTAAGACGCTTTTTTGGAAATCCCACCACTGTGTGACGGGGCCAACATCAACATGACGATAACGGTAACTCTTTTCGATTGTTTATTCTTTATATTCTTGCCTTGTTTACACTTCACGCTTTGCATTTTTCGGGAATTCATGAGTCGCGTCGTGGACTCATGTTTCCTGCGTTTTTATAGCTCACATTTCTAACCATTTCAATGCATAAAAAATGATTTGCCAAAAATTTTGCCAAAAAATAAAACCAGTATCTACATAGGTTAAAAAAACCTCGAAATAACTTTTAGACTAGTATGAATCGTCAAATAATCACGTAGAGTATAGAAAATTAAGATTTTTTTGAATTTAGACGTTTTTATAGAAGATCTGGACGTTCAAACTCATTCTGTTTAAATAACTGTTAAAAAATGAAACATGTTTTCACTATTTAAAAACGAGCGCAGTATTTGGTTACCGTTTTCTTTGAAATCGAAAGAAAAAAACGTTTCACTTTTTCATACTATAAAGTTAACATCATCAATTCTTACAATTGTAAAGTTGTTAGAAAAGTTACATGAACATTTTAATGTTGTTCAGAAGCTCAAAGTAATTAAGATTTGATTGGAATTCCAATGTTTCAAATAGAGTTGTTGAACTTGAACGTCAATTTCCCGTGTTGTCTTTTTTTTCTGTTTCTCATCGACTGCTGCGCGGCGTGCGAGAATCTCTCACAACAAGCGCGTTGAACTTTTTACGTTTCGCCGCCGTGTGTTTAATTAGCAAATGCGGTGGAAACGTGATTAAAACGCGACCACACCACACCGCACCGCCCAGGTAATCGCGATTTTTGCTGCACAGTTTGCGAACGCCGAAATTGAGGCGGAAGGCCAACGAACAGCGGCGACCGTGAAAGATTGCGATTTCAGTGGTGCACGAAGTCGAGCGAAATGACTAATTTTGCTACGGCTGACTAGAAGATTTGTGATTTGGTTTAACAATCAGGCAATCAGACGAGCGTTAACAATACGATCGTGAGAAGTTGTGTAAAGAGCAAGTAATGTGTTGTAATGATTTATTCTATGGTGTGGTATTGAATTATCGATAGGAAATATCGATATTTCCGGATATAGTCATTTACCTGCGACGACATCTATAGGCCATTTTTATAAATTCACAAGGAAGATCATAAACTTGGATCAGAAACCGAAAGAAAAGGAAGATTAGTCTGGTTTCTAGAATCATCTTTGGTTATAATAGTATCCTTATTATAGAAACCATAAAGATATCCATTTCTGGAGATACTGGGGACGCCATTGTTGCTAGGCTATGAAAATATCGAAAAATCAATTGTCACTTTTTGGAAATTCTCACTTATCTTTAAATGCTGGGCCTTCGAATTGTCAGGACTTCTAGCATCAGATCTAGCTTCACTTCAGACGTAACTGTAATAACCTTTCAAACTTATTCATCTATGATTTGCTCTAACTGATGTTTTTTGGCACTGAAAAGATACCGGGGAACTCAGAGTGTAATGCCTTATAATGATTTGGAATAAAACATGATATCACAATTTTTCCCTGTTCCTTTTCAAGACTCTGAGCTTGTGTTAAGTTATGTTATAATGTTACCATCAATCTAATGTCTAAGAGATATTCAGAGTCTTCTCTGGATAGAGCCTTGACTAGCGTAGTCTCCTTTAGTTACATAATTTGTTATTCTTTATACAGATTCTTATATTTCTTATGGAACGATTATCCCTGGTATTCAAATCATTCCCTGGTGGCTTTCAAGACTCTAGACCTCTTTCAGCTGCAAGGCAAATGTCCTAGAGTTCCAGAGACGACTATGATTACTAGATACTCGTCTCTGGAACTTCTAGATCTATACACACGCTCTGAAACCCAAAATTAGTCTCATGAAGACCAGATTCTTTTCTTTAAAAGTACAGAGGGAATGACTAGGAATTTCAAACATCTGTCGTCTCTTGAACGAACTTTTACTAGAGAAGACTCCTTAACTTACATAGTTTGGTATTCCTTAAATAGATTTCCTATAGAACGACCATCCCTGGTATTCATAAACATTTTCTGATGGCTTTCAAGATTTAAGACCTCTTTCAGCTGCAAGGCAAAAGCCCTACAGTTCCAAGGACGACTATGATTACTAGATACTTATCTCTGGAAGAGTAGTTTAAAAGTAGTCAGGAAATGACTATAAATTTTAAACTTTTGTCGTCCCTGGTATGAATTTTTACTGTGTAGACTCCTGAAATCTCACAATTTGTTATTTTCTTTTATTATTCTAATATTACCCTGAGGATGTCTAGCCCTGTTACTCAAAACCATTCTCTTCTGACTTTCCAAGCTCAGAATATCTTTCAGCTTCATGGCAAAAGTCCTAGAAAAGTCCCAGAGACAACTATATTAAATAGCCACCTCTGGAAATTCCCTAGACTTATCCAAACTCCATGTAACCCAAAATTGGTTTTATCAGGACCAGATTATTATTTTCACAAGTTCTTAATTTAAACCATAATTCATAATTATTTCCCGGTGATTTTTCAAACTCGAAACCTATTTCAGTTTCAAGGCAAAAGTGCCAGATAAATTCTAGATAGTCGTCTCTGCAACTGTCCTAGACTTATTCGAACTATCTGCAAGTTAAAATTGGTCTTATTTAGATAGTATAGTTTTATCTCGCCCAACGCACCACCTTATTCAGCACTTAGGAAAGTGTGGAGTGCGAGATACCGGGAATCGAACCCAGAACCTCTGCGTTTCCACACTAATGGGTAACCACTACGCCACGCACTCCGCAGTTTTATTTAGATCAGATTCTTATTTTTAGAAGTTCTTCGGGAATGACTATGAATTACAAACTTATATGGTTACTGGAAGTCCTAGGGAAGTTCAGAAGATTATTAGATAATCGTCTTGAACTTCCCTAGGAACCCAAACACCCTGTCAATCAAAACTATTCTAGGAAGTCGTACAGGTAAGAATCTGGTCTTCGATTCTTATCTTTACAAGTTCTTAGGGAATAACTATGCGTTTCAAACTTCTTTTCAAACAATCTTCAATAAGCATTACTAAAATTACACAAAATCAAAATTTGCAAGGACAAGACGGCATTAAATAAGACAATTAAAAACATATGACATTGGCCCCTAAGAATGATTAAGTTTCTTCCTCTCACTGACTTTCATAAAGCGCTTCCAAGGATTGCCTGTCTTTAAGGACATTTTCGCGAAAACCATCAGCGTTTGGCAGGCATGGCAGGCAACGTCGAGTCGCGTCGTGCACGTTGCATTGAAAACATGGTCGCGGTTGGTCGCGAGCACCGAAGCAGGAGTGGAGTAGAAGGTCAATGACTGTAAGTTACCTGGACACCGAGTTCCCTCCTGCTCGATTCCTCGCCATTGCGGCAAGCGTCGTGCGCGCCGTGGAACGCCGCGGCATTAGGATTATGCATGATGATGTGACGCCGAGCCGCGCTTCTCTGGCGTTACACAACGACCACGCCACCGCAACACACGAGCTTGTGAATTCGTAATCGCAGCGCGCCGAAGAGGAGTTCAAAAATGGCCGCCGCCGTGCGAATGCCAATGCCATGTTAAATACAGCGTGAGTGTCAGCCAGATTCAAAGTGGAAGCCGAAACTATGACCACTACACAGCACACAAGAACCACAGAACTACTTACTACCCATAAACATATTTTCGTTCTGGTACCAAAAACTCGCAATCCGCGGCAGAAATATAATCCTTACAGAGAAGTTTCTGAAGCATAACTAATTTTAGCATAGTAAACTTGAGCAAAATTACTCAAGGAGACCATACTCGTACATTTACCGAAACGTTTATAGAAACATATAAAATTGCAACGGTTTTAGATACTTAAATGTTTCTAGTGACTTATATTTTTATGCTCTAGTTTTGGTTCTTTTAGATCTGAAAACTGTTTTGAAATGTGCAAAACTTAAAACTATTATTTTGTTAATACAAAATTGTTTAAAAATGTCTTACATGAGTGTCCTTAAGTCACCAAATTCACTTAAATTTTTGTGTTGGAAGTTTTGTTTGCTTTTATATGAAAGAAAGAACAATTCAATTTATATATGGCTTATTATATGGTAGTTAATAATGTTTATAGAACTTTTTTTTCATAATTTCTCATAGGTTCATTGAATGATGAATGTTATTTTTGTCTGACGATGTGGTACATAAAACAATATTGAATTATATGATATAAATAACCGGATCTGGCTGATAATGACATCTATATGCCACAAAATAAACATTCATATCTTTATAATCTTAAATTTACAGCTATATCATCTTTAAAACGATCAGTAATTCTTTCTGAAAGTTGTAAAACAGTTTTCGGCTATATTTTGTTAGAAACTGTTTTTAAAAGATTACTAATAATCAAATTTTACTCACATGGGGTCTATAGGCAACCAAATAATCATGAGAAGTTTTCGTAATTTAAAATTCTTGAGTATGTCATTTTTAAAACCATCAGTATTTTTTTTCCTGAGGGTTGAAAACGCTAGTTAAACAGTGTTTTGGGAAAATTATGTAAGAAACTGTTCTGAGGAGAATATTAATAACCAGATGTTTCTCATTTCTCATTAAGGGTCTATAGGCAACCAAATCAACATTATTACCTATATAATTAGAAATTCTTGACTAAGCCATCTTTAAAACAATCAGTAAATCTTTCCGAGAGCTGTAAAACCTTAGTTAAAAGTGTTTTAAGGTAAGTGTTTTAGCAAACTATTTAATGAAATCATATTGTCTGTCAATTATATAGAAATTACACAAAATATAAAAGCATAAAGTGTAAACGTTCTCATGAGGTAAGAATTTACATAAAGTTTAAAAGGTAAAGTAAACATCCGTAGTTGCCAATAGTACAAGCAATTAATTGTAGTATAGGCAACTAAATAAACATGAAGAGTCTTCAAAATGAATAAATCTTTATTTTGTTATTTTTAAAGCCTTGATTTGCATTCTTTGATTCTTCTAACATCGTTTTGGGTGAAATTTTGTTTGTTATTCTTGAAAATTTTTAGAAGCAATCATATTTTTCTGGCAAAAATAATGCCAGAATTAAAATGACAAAGTAACGAAGTAATGTCATAGTTGTATAGGCAACCAACAGTACACCTAATATTTTTGTGAATATGCAACCAAATCATCATCATTATTTCTATCTTATAATGATATAGCTGATATAGCTCAGAATATATATCTAAATGTACTTTAATTAATCATCAAAATTGCACTACATATTGACAGGTTGCTCTCTCCCATATGGCAATGAAACCTCTTTTGACTTCTTCAGACTAATTAACAGATGCATCGCAAAGATGCACCTGAGCCTCACCAAAAAGGACAGTAAATCTTTCCGGAAGCTTTAAAACCTTAGTTAAAAGTGTTTCTGATTCTTCTAACAGCTATTTGGGGAAAATTTCATTTGTTAATCTTGAAAATTTTTAGAAACTATCATATTTTTCTGTTAACTAA
>JAODAC010021323.1:0-18697 GCA_027575185.1 Mimaenictus wilsoni
GTGAATGTTTCGCCTTTCAAGTGTCTCTACAATCTACTCCTTCGACTTGTGCTGCATCTGGTGATCGTGCAAGTTGTTGTAATTTCGTGCAGAATTTTCGCCTCTGCACCAACTCCAAAATACTCCTGGGAAGTACCAGTCCAAGAGGCTGTGACTGATCGCCTCATTTTGGTGGCATACGCACTCAGTTATATTGAAATAATTTTTTCGTGTGATTTTCAAGAGCTACACTTTTCTATTTTACTAGATTATCTCGGAAACTAGATATAGCCATGATTAAGTTTCGTAATCTTTTTAAGGACAACGCTTGAGAGTTGCAACGCCTCACTCGATTATAATTTGTTTCTATTCTTATTCCACTCTTATATCAATTTTGATGGAAATTTGAGAGGTCAATTCCGGAGACTTTCCTTGTCAGTATTTTGTTTGCAAATGATTTTTGGTGTGACTTATAAGTGCTTCACACTGATGGTTTCCGGGTAAATTACTTTTTTTATATAGCCTAGATAAACCAGTTCCAGATAATTACTAGTGATGTTGGGCAGTCCTATGTAAAAGTATAAGCTTCCCAGGCCGCCAAGAAAATTTCAAAAAAATCCAGACTTACACGTTTGTATTACCCTGAGTGATTTAATAAACACAAATAAGCAAAAATGATAGGATAAAACTCGTAAACTAATTTCTTTTTTTCGTTTTTTTACTGTTGAATTAAATTTTATGATAATATTATGCAAGGTTAATTGAAATACTAATTGTAAGTAATATTAAATAAACACAGGTAATTAAGATATATTTATTGCATCCAACATTTAATTTCTGAAATTCAAACTTAATTATAATATGTAATGAACATAATTTAATTTATTATTTTGCAACTACATCAAGAGAAACAATTAATTATGAAGAATTAATTAAATTTTATGAAACTTTGAATTGTTTCATACAACCTGTGCTCATTAAACATTTTTTGAACGATAATTGGATGAAACTTTTATAATAAAGTGGAATTACAAGCAATCGTTGGCTTAGTTTATTAGAAAGAAAATATCATAAAGATATCATGTTACAAATAAGAAAAATGTAAGATAAAGAAAAAGTTATTCTCCTTTGAAAAATTGAGACAGAGGAAATTAAGTTCATGAGACATACAGCAGGGAAAAGGAAGGAAACACTTTACGTAATTTGTCCAATAAAAATGTGAACCTGAGAATGTATTTCATGAGAGTTAATTAAATATTTTTAGAAAATATTCGATATTTTTGAGGATTATTTGGAAAAGTTTAGTGTAACGTAATATTAATTAAATATACGAAATGTAGTTAATAAAATAACTGTGATTGGCTGAATTCGCCAAGGTATGATTCTAAAAATTAAATGGTAGAAAATATAATTTTATTCGCTTACTTCTTCTTCTTCTTTTTCTGCTTCTGGTTTAGGCATTTGCCTGTTCCTACTTTAATCAGGGTTTAAGTGGTAACTTCATCTCTTACGAAGTCTTCCCAGGAATCATTTTCCACGTGGCGATTTATCTCGGACTATTCGGACTATTCTTGTTTCGTCCATTCGTCCTATGTGGTCGTCCCATTCGAGTTTTCGGTTTCTGCACCACTACACAATGTCTTCTATGTTGTTGCATGCTCTTCCGATATCTTCATTCTTTATCCGGTCTTGAAGAGTTTTGCCCTCTATGTTTCTCAATATTTTTCTTCTGCTGAGTAGTCTCTGGGTAGTTGTCGTGTCTGCACGTGTTTCGGCTGAGTACGTCAGGATAGGTCTAACCGCTTCCTTATATATATATTCACTTTAGTTTCTTATCTTACATGCTTATTGTTCCATATCGTATTTCTTAGGCATCCTGCTACTCTCAGACCCTTACAGAAGTATTTAATTTCTCATTTTATTCCCGAATTAAACGGGATAGTACCACTTAAAACAAACTGTTCACATTAATACCTCATCAGCATCATCATCATCCGTTCCCATCATTCCATAGAGGAACATCGGGCTCTCATAAGCATAATATTCCAGAATTTACGTAATTTAATGTACAGTAATTTACGAGTCATATACGATTAATTTCGCATACAACTTTATTATGCACGCCGATTTGCTACTAAATTTAATGAACATAAAAGCGCACCTGGCATAGGTACTTATTTATATTCATGTTTATATGATTTATGTGCATACATATCATTTGCGTATAAACGCGTGAAACCTATGGAAAGCAGTGGAAGTGCTGAAAGCCACCACACTGGTGAGGGACGATGTAAAGTTGGAAAAACAGGCGCGCGCTTCTATGAAAAGTTCAACCCAAGCGAAAGCAAGTAGAGCTTCACATAAACGAGTATAATGTTGGTATACTCCGAAAATATGTTTTCATTATTTTCGAAATCGCACAAACCAGAAGGTTGGATAAACGGAAATTTGAGAATTATTTAAAAATAAATTCAATGCTTTAGAGAAAATCAGGAAATTGTATTATATAAAATGTTCATTGTATAAAAGGCACGTTGTTGAAGTAAAACTTCTATACGTGCGCTTGACTTGGAAAGATAACTAGTGAATACGAGCCAAATTTAGGCGGCGTATAGCTCAAAAACCAAAGTTAGTTTTTGAGCTATACGCCTGTTTTCCTGTTGTGTTCGAAACTAAAACAGTTTCTATCCAGCATCAGTTAGAGTAAGCACAATTTGTTGTATTCTTTGTGTTGCAATGTTGTTCTGCTGATGAACTCATTCTAGAGTGAAGTTCAGAGAATTTAGAACACGCGTTTACATAATTTCCAAAAGCCGTTCCGCAAATTTCAAAAATTCCTATGCAATATTGCAAAATGCTAAGGAAACAATCCCGCCTTTAATACGACCTCCTTTACGACCAAGTGCAACTTTGTAAAGCTTTGCTGTGTAAATCTTGACAATGGTCGACGAACTATATTGACTTTGCAAAAAGTTTTAAATAGTTTTTAATAGTGTTAATTTAATTTTGATTCCAAGTTGCGTATCGTTTCGTATCTCACAAGGGGAGTGTCAAGAATGTTCAACATCGATTTGGTGCACAGAGGAGGATATTTACGCTGATAAAGTGATGGACAATGGGCAATCTTTAGTTAATTTCTACAATTTAATTCTTGTATCTTATTCTACGCGCCGAATTCGGCCTATTGTTCCTCTAATGAGTTGTCCGGTTAACTGGTATTATACTCTTCTATTTGTGTGTTCATTGTGCCATTTTAATAAAGTCATACTGCTTTTTTACTTCGTGTATTTTGAACTTTGACGACTGAGGTGAGCTTTGAGTAAAACTTGTGTCACGAGAACTCAAGAAACTTAGCTTAAAAAGATCCAGTTAAGTCTGGCCCTGTGCAAAAAACGGGAAATAAATTAATGTTTTAAAAACCGCATCTACCGCGTAACATAAGTAAACATTCAAAATATTAATGACGATCATATTAATTACGTCTCTTGAATTATTGAATTATTGGTATAATAAGAACATATACATAAAAACCGAGGATGATTCGAACCCCAAAACTCCTGATTGTCATTCAGGGCCGCTGGTATCCGGGCCAGAAAGGGAATTACCAATTTGGCTATCACAACAGTTCCGATATATTCTCTCTCATTGTTCATATTGTGAACATTTTCGATTTTTTGCTCAGTCAAATTGGTGATGGACAATCCTTGTTAGAAATTTGACCCACCAATTAATAATTAATGATAATTACATTATCTTCCAAAAAGTAATCACAAGAATTAATTAAAGTAGAACGAACTCAAAAATTAATCATAATATACATAATTGTTAAATTTCCTTACATTTCTTTTCGCTTATCAAGTCTGATAACTACTGCGTCATATATTCAGACATTCATAATTTCTCACTCTCCCGGTTATCTTTCCTTGCAATGTTCAATTCAAAAACCTAACTTAAAAAAGTCTTAACACAGTAAACGCAGTCGGGCGCTGCGACGAATGGCAGCGGAGAAAAGCAATATACAAAATATGCATACATTTATCTCAAAAATGCCGAGTAGAATATCAGCAACTTATCTCTCTCAGAAGTACACCACCGCGTTTCACAATCAAATATTTTATTTCGTACGGTTACTACCAGCCTCTGAATCAAATTCTGGTCTTGTCTTGTCTCTTGAGAATTTCGTAATTCAATGCTATAAATATGTAAATAATATTTATGGATTCCATCATAAGAATAAATAAGATGATTTTTACGTATTTTTGATGTTTTTTTACTGAAGGGAACCTCTAAAAATCTTCAAAATTGTAAAATATTGAATAGATATTATTGTATGTAGGGTAACCAGTTTTACAATGTTTTACAGTATTACAATGTCGTTGAAAATGTTTATATTTTTATTCCGTTATTCCGTCCTTGACTAAATTATGCTCCCTTGTTTTACCACTGATTTGACACTTTTTTCTAAATTGATGAGCGTCCCAGATATTTCTAATGAATTGCAGATAAAGAAATGCACATTAACAAAAAGTAAAACATTCGAGGACTTTTTTGCAATGTATACCGACGCCCTTGATTTGCCATATAAATTATTCCGTTATTCACAAATAATTCATTGTTTCCGCGTTAGACAGGTTCCGCGTATTATAGGTCAGTTTACATTAAATAAGTGGAACGGACAAGTTTCACAATTGCAGGGATATATTTACGAAAATATTTCTCCGCAGGAATACTCTTCAGGAAAAGGCCACTTGAGCGACCCTTATAATACTATCTTTTTTTTCTATTTTGGCCGACCATGGGCCGGCCACGTGAAATAGTTTCCCATGATTATGTTTCTCTCCTCTTTCTTCTCTTCCAGTACTCCTTCATTCTTCCTCCATGCTATTTTTGCCTTCTTCTGTCCGTTTTGCTCCAGTTCTGTTTAGAAAAATTTTCATCATACGCTATTTGAAATTTGGGGAATGGGTAGGTGTCCATTCCATGGTTTAAACTGAGATTGTAAGTCAGAGTGTTGGTTCATCCGCTCCTAGCATGGAGACAGCCGATGTTTGCTTTCGTTCATGATGAATCTATGAATCAGACGCAGCTCTTAAGTTATGGTCCGCCCCGGGTATTTAATTTCTCCGGTACCAACCATATTTGGGAGGCTTTCCCCGATCCGCCACCAGTGGTGGCGCCCGATGGAGGACTAGAAACCCCTCACGGTAATTTTTAATATTTTAATTTAAATTAATCATTTTGACGTAATTGTCAATAAAAAATAAATAAATAAAAAAGCGCTTCATTTAATTTAACTTAAATAAAATTGAATGAGTCATTTTATTATCTATCTATCTACCGATAGATACTAAACACAATATGGTTTTGTGCATAGATCCAAAGGAGTGCTGATTTTTAAATTCCTGCATGTTAATTGAAATCCACCTTTAATTGATCATTACATATGATCATTATTACTATTCGAAGACTATGGGTCTGATTACAATAGCGCAATCTATAATATATTAGCAGCTCCAGTATCAAATGTCAATTTAATTTTACGAGTTGCTTTGAATGGGGCGGAAAATTGCTCGCTGCTGAAATACCCAAATAAATAATTATATAATTTAATAATAATTACATTATAATAAATATAATTGCAATTAATACATAAACATTTTAGAATGGTCAACAATTTTAAAAATTCCACAAATAACCCATTTCCGAATTACTCGAATAATTCCTATCTTCAATTATTTCCAAAATTGAAGATGACCCGTTTTCACTCATATTTTGATGTGCAAAATATCCGGTGTTTGCCCTGAGGCTGAAAAATGTCAAACACGTGCAGGCGCCGCGCCACGCCACCGTTTCCTTCTACGCTGTTTACCATTTCCCTCCTTCGTAAGCACTTTCGTAAAAACGATCTACGGGTATTCTTGGGGCACATTTTGATATATCTTTCTCCCCAATTTACGCACGAACCACATTCTTCTAATGTGATTTTCGCTCATATAATTTGAACAGGAGCAACAGACTTTTTACGTCCGAAATACAAATTATGAGTTTCTTACCAATTTTATTGATATAAGGCAATAATGTTCCTTCTTAGTTAGAAACGAAAAAATCTATGAACAGAGCAATATTTCATTCCGTCCACTAAATTGTTTGGAAGCCGAAATGAATATTTTAAGGAGTTTTATCAGACTTTGTTTCGGGATTTAACCCCTTTCTTTTGTCAATGCCATTAAGCATATTTACCATGTTGAGTGTGTTAGAAATAAACTAATTTATTAAGAAAAAGCTTTTTACTTGAATTTATTTAGAGCATTTGTACTTTTGTTTACTTTCAAAATTCACATTTTTATTAACGTTTGATTAAATTGTATGAAATGGAAAATTAATTGAAAGTATGAATACCCTTTAGCATTCATTTATTCAGTTTATTTGATTTTGGGTTGTAATTAAGCGGTCAAATATAAATTCTTTTTTCTTGTTACAAATAAAAAAGTATATTCACATTTTAATTACATGTTATATTACTATATTTAATCCATTTTAAGCATTTCCTGTTTGAAGCAATCAAAGCAGAAAAATTTCCAGCTACGAATCTTGGCAGATACGTTTATACGATTCCTCAATTTCTGTACAAAGAGCACCTCTGGAAATGGGTCAGCAAGAGTTCTTGGGGAAAGAAAAGCTTTAAATGTAAAGACAGTTTCTTATAAAATTCATGAGTTTTATACACGACGACATAAGTAGAGGGATCAGTAAAATGCGTAAAGATGCACTGACAAATATTTATTCCTTCAAAACACAAAGTTTCGGAATAAGTCCAGTTGATGTCGCTTTAGAAGAAATGTCGTTGAAAGTTTCTATTTAATTCTATCGATTCGCGAACAGCTACTGCTTAATCCACTAATTTAGGAGAATTAAATTTGATACCAGATTTCCATTCGCCAAACACGCAATAAATATGAAAAACAAATAATTTGTCATGCAAAATACTTTAGGTGCTTAACCTACGGCGACAAGGGAATATCCACTAAGAAAGCGGTCCAAATCTATAAATCAATATGCAGGCCCATTCTGGACTATCCACGAATTCTTCTCTCGAATGCGAGAAATAACATTAAAAAAAAGATCCAAGTCGCTGAAACATCACCTTTGCGGTATATTACGAAAATTAGACCTCCCCGTAATCCACTTCACAACCCACCCAATGCCCTGCTATACAAGAAATACGCGATCTTCAACGAAAGTTCGTTAACAACATTCAGAACTACGACTTAATCTCGCCACTTTGTTTATCCAATACAGGCATTCCTACCCATTTCAAATTCCCTTCACAACCCTTACTCGATTTACTATACTGAAAAATAGTTTATTATGAATTATTATATTTTTTGTCTACCATTATAAAATGTATATTATAAACTGTAAACTAATGGCAGAAAGACCTAGAGGGGTCGATAGCCTTTAAAATATAAATAATAATATATATTGAATAGATTTACATAAGTCAATATATTTTCACGAGTGTTTTCCGCAAAACCTTACAAGGTTCTTGCACGACCAGTACCTTAAGACTGGACGAGTTATTGTACAGTATCTAGAAGTGGGTCAGCCAGAGTTCTTGGGAAAGGAAAAGCTCTAAATGTAAATCGGAAGAGAAGTTACTTATAAAATGAATGAATTTTATAAACGATGACTTGATAGGGTAAATAGACGGATCAGGGTAATGCATGTAGGTACAGGGTAAAGCATTTGTTCACTCAAAATACCAAGTTCACCAGAGTTGTCTACTTAAGTGGGCAAGGGTAGCTAGTTAGGACTCAGATAGTTGGCAGTTTTGGGAGCAGAACTGCTAATATCAAATATTTGAGAGTAAAATGTATCTAGCAGCACCGATGACGTGAATAGAAACTACTTGAGCCTCGCTTACTCTACCAAAACACTTTCAGTATACTGGTCAGCAGTTTTACATTTATTAATAAAGTTGGGCAAGCACTATTTTAGTCAATATTTGTTTAATTTTTTTTATTATTTTTTTATTTACCGAGCATCGACTGTCATTAGCTCTATTCAATTCTAGTTCAATGTAATTAGTCATATTTGAGGCTAATACTATTGATAAGAAGAAGAATTCACTTTACTATGCATCTCCACCGAGAATCGAACCCGGGACCTCGATTTGTTTAATATTAAAAAATCTTAAATATAAAATGCAAATTTTTGAAGGATCGATACCCAAAAACCGTTTAATCAAAATTTAAAATGAGAGACCAACTTTACCAGCAGCTGCACCAATCAAGCATACGATAATTAAATTTCGAACAGAGGGTGTCCTTTCGTTGTTGATTATTCGATGGCAACGCCCAACAAAATTGAAATACCGATAAGTATATAAGTGTACTGATGTAATGCACATACTGTAGCGGTCCTGCAGCCCCCGATTGACGCTCGATTCAATTTTCGACCCAACTTGCTTTCGCAATTCAGTTTGGCACGTAGAACCCACGACGTATTAATAACAGGCTAAAAGAAAATCGTGGTTTTTTCACGCACACCCGGCTCAATTTTACCACCACCGCTTGCGCGTGTTTGCACAAATATGTTTTTCTACTAACCTAATTGCCATCGTTATGCATCGCCACGCAGCGTAGGCTCATTTCCGACGTGACGGGTTAAATGCGTTTAAATCGACACCAACTTCGATTTGCATGCAAAGTACGTACGAGAATTGCATGGAAGCCCACTGGCAATGAGCAGCATAGGCTGTAAGAATGCAGCAAGGAAATAAGGCTAGCTTGCAAATGATCCGTGAGATTTCACATTTCAAAGCCGGCGGTGAAATTATGTTGCATTCGCAAACTTATGCAAGAAGCTTAAAGTTGTAGCAGGTTTGGTGAAAGCTGCAGGGAGTGCATGCTTTCACTAGGAAATTTCGTGAGTTTCTTCGTCTTAAAAAGGATAGAAGCAAATTTAAGTTTGAAAAAAGTCATGTGCATTTCGGGACGTCCGACATAAATGATAACTTATACTAATTAGAGGAAATGAAATTGAAACTGGAGGGAAGCTTAAGTTATTGCTTAAATTGTACGTTCATTAACATAATAATGTATAGAAAAATTATTTACTAGTAAAAATGTATAATACAGTCATACAGTTAGTCAAATGCTTGCAATACTCAAAAATTATATCTATTTTGGTTCAGATATCGGCTACAGTCCTCCGTTATGTTACGTTACTATTACGCAACGAAGCATTTTACTCTCCACTTCAAAATCCTTCAAAGTGTGCACATTCAGACGTTTTGCATGAATTATCCTCCAGTGTGTTCTCCAAATGAACGACCCACATTCAAATCTCCTAGAAATATCTAGAGCATGGTACATTGTTGAACTTAAACCCTTAAACCACGCTTGTCAAGGTTTGAAAAGTAAGTACACAAGTGTATATCCTCAAGGAAGAACTATATGTTTACAAGGGTCCTCAACTTACTAACAGGTAGGAATTTAGGTCAATAATGACCTTCAGTAAAATTCTGAACACGTGTTTACCCTCAGTCTGGATATTTTGGATGGTAATTACATCAGGTTTACTTAACGTTAAAGAGAAAACATGAAAAACATTTTAATCGCTTCGTCATTGAGTTCTTCATTTATTCAAAATTCCTTGTAATTTAGGGTAAATTTATAAAAAAACAGTTAGAAAATCATGGTAATTCAAATATATTTTACTGATTTTTATAAATTTACCGTAAATATTATGATTATAAGTACGTAAACTTAGTACTGCAATGGTATATTGTACAATGAGCATGTAATGTAATACATGAGTCAGACAATACATGAGTATGATTGTGGCACGAGTCGTAGGCAAGTGCTGCAAGTCATATGAGCCAATAATGTGCATTCCATGCTAGTTATGCAGTATAGTTTTTCTACAACTATTATATGTGAAACTAATGAGTAGATTTAGTTTTCTGCTATCGCTGAGTCCGCTGTCAACATTTACAGGTTACGTGGAAGCACATCGGCTCGCACAGCGCATAAGCCAGCAAATCGCCGACGCGCGGCGCACACCGCAACCTTAGCTATGAAACTACTATGAACTTATTATATAGCTCGCCTGTCTAGAACTATATCATCCACCAGTACTGTGATCAGCCTTAGATGGCGAACATCATTACTTAATCAAAAGTGTTATATACTATGCTTATTAGAAATCAACAGTAGAAAAAGCTGCATAAAATGAGAACAATTTCTAAAAGTAAAGACAAAACGCAATATGTATAAACTTGAAATGTGTTTTCAGGCCATAAAGTAGTCTTTGAAGTTGCTCTCTTAATGTGAATGAAAACACACAAAGAACAATTCATATCAAGAAATATGCGACAAAACTGCGTCTCAAACGTGCATGTTTCAGATTTGTCATTTTGGGAAAATTCGCAAGCATATTACGTGATGTAAATAATATTATATTTTTATTTTAATATAACTTTCTGTGTATTTCAAAAGTCCCTTTGTTCTCCGTTCCTGTAAATAGTGTAAAGCAAAGTGTGTATAACAACACTTATGCTTTTATTTTGCGACGTGATATTTGTTCGAACTATAAAATATATGGATAAATAAAAGGCAACTCAAAGGCTTTACCAACAAGCTTAAAATAGTTTAATTCTTTCTTTCCGCCAAACCTTCACTGTCATGTGATCATCAGCCGGACGACTCTTCTTGTAACAAATACTTCAAATAGAGCTATTTTACTCGAAAACTATTTTACCTCTCGTCTGATTGAAGAATTTCCGGAATTTCACAAAATAAAGGAACAAACTCACCCAAGTCTCGAACAAAACTGTCTTTATTAAGTGTGAGTCCGGCGCTTATATTCTTGTGGGGCATACCCCTTGCCCCTCAACATCTTCGCTATGTGCCACCGTCAGTAACTGCCGATGGCTCTTGGCATACCACGTAGCGCCTTCAGTCATTCATGGTGTGATCAGCCGTCAGTTTCAACCGTCAGTTTCTCCTCAATAAATATGCAAATATTTCTCATAGTCTCCAGCGATTCTCGACATCCACCCTACATATCAACACTAGATGGATGGTCTCATTTTTCTATGTCTTCCAGTCTTCTAGCTTGCCAACATCTTAGCGTGGCAGTTTTCTTCTTCCATCTCCTGTCAGATTTAATGTACGGGTTTAGGTGAACTCATCGAAAACTATATTTTTTGCCAATTTTCTAAACAATTGAGCCAACTCTTTCTTCTTTTTTAAGCGGGTCGATGATCTGACTGCCCCATGAATTGTTACGTCGTTGATATGTGCCCTCGATCATAAGACGTCGATGAAGAGACCGGTGAAATATTTTTCGAACAATTGTCCAGCCACCCAATGCTTAGAGAACTTAGAGTTCTTCACTTATCGTATTGTTTCGAATTTGTTCCATCAATTTTATCGCCTTTATTCTTAATGGCACCTTTATCTCTGTGGTGGGTATCATTTGCTTTATTCACAGTATAAAGGCGTCCGAGCTTGAAATAGTCGTATTTTGTGTAGATATTAAGATCAAGCGAGTTCAAAGTTCACAGAGGGAATTTTACTGATGTGAAGAGAAGAAACATGGCAGATAATAGAAAGAACTAATAGGAGAAAAAGAAATGAACTTATACAGTGCAATGTTGAATAAATTAGCTTATTGTACAACGAGCGTGAAATTGCACCTATGTGATAAGGGCATTCCATGTGAGTTTTACAATTTCGATACGGATTGATACAAAGTATTACAACGCGACATTATTATAACAGCTTTACCACATTGTGTTTAGCAAACAAGTAAGTAATGAAAGTTTGTAAAATATGTATAGCTTATCATAATCAAAATCAATATTGAAATGTATTCATTATAGAACTGTAGTAGAAAATAGTATACAACGACACTAGGGTAGAATCGGCATATATTTTAATCTTCATAATTCAACCTACAAAGTTTGTGAGTTGAATTTAAAAGTATGTAAAATGTTTTGTGACACCAATTTGTCATTATTTAAAAATAATGACAGCAGTTGTGACTGTGGGGAAATTGGCAATTTAAATCTTTTTTTTATGTAACTCTAACAGAATTAATCAAAATATTTTGTATAATAATTTATTGAATCAAGGACTTTCTCCTCCATTAAATTTAAATTTTGTGCTAGCTTCTGCCACTCCTCTAATTTTAATAAATTATCTTTAAAAATTTAATGTCATGTTATTATTTGAATGTTCACTCATACTTTTGTCGTTCTGCTGTCAGTAATGTCAACAGTTTAAGTTGATACATAACCTGCTTCTGTTATGTGGAGTTAATTCTGGTTCAGAGGGCCTTGTTGCCAAGATCCATAAATCAGCAAGATGAAGAAGAAGAGGAATGACAGCAGTTCGGCATTCGTTCAATCTCATATTTGTGTTTAATATATGTAAAATCAGTACGGACTTATAATTAGTACAAATATATTATTTTGTAATTTTAGCGGTATATTTGAATACATTCTGTCTCAACAGATAATTCGTCACACAATTGTAGATTCCTAGTGATATATAAATAATTACATGCTCATTAATTATTACTCGTATGTATTTAGTAGCGCTTTAAAACTTTGTTTATCCTCATTAATTACCCGTAAGCAAATTAATAGTAGTAGTAGGACCTTTATTGACATTCATCTGTTACACCATTTTACATTTTGCCGCCAATAGACTTCATAAAATAAATAAATAAATAAAACAAAAATATAATCCATAATAATAAGACAAAATAAAGTAAAGTAAGCACATGTGCAACTATCATGCTTTTAGAAAATACTCAGTTTTTCGGAACCTCTACATATGCTTCGCCTCCGTGGTATTTCATCCCACCCTCTCTACTTGGTCATCCCTCTCCTCCGTTTGTCCTTCACAATTTGCCTCAGTATTGTGACACTCTCCCCTCCCTCTCCCAACAACTCTCTTAGGTTCCCCCTCTTACATCCCAAACCATTCAGCCCTTCGCAGACACACAGGTGCTCCCAGGTATCCTCCCCACCTCGACATAACACACATTCCATGTATTCGTTCCCTATCCACACCTTTCTTCCTTGTTCCTCACTCCCACACCTTGCCCTGGCCAAACGGATTATGATCCGTTTGTCGTCGGCGCTCATTCTTTGCTTATTGCTGTTACCTATGTTCTGCTGGCGCACCTGTTCTTCCACCTCTCGACCCCTTTCACGCAACATCCATTCTAACGGTCAAATTAATAATTCCGGACATAATGTACCAGAGCAGTATATACTGTGATATAATTTGTATGAATTATCTAATTCTAGAATCAATTGAAAAAAAAACGTTTAAATTTTAATGTAATTTATTTAAGGATGAGGTGTTCTTATTTTTAGAAGTAAAAATTAGCTGGTGAATATGAGCCGATAGCATTATGATTTCGGGTAATGTATATCTCAGAAAGTAACAATGCGTTATAGCTTTCCTTTGATCATAATGTGTGATTTCTTTCAACTCTGTTGGTATCGTCAAAAACACACTCGTATTTTTCACCGTCTACGAGTATATGTAGAATTAAAAATAATAATTTATATATTTTAATGGCTATCAACCCTAATGTTTTCCCGCAGTGTTTGTACCTATATATTTGTATGTTTACAATTTTGTGTTGTTTTTGTTATGTAGTAGTTGTTGTGTAGTAGTAGTAGTTGTGTGTTGAATGTTGAGTGTTGAATGTTGAGGGTAGAATGTTGGGTGTTGAATGTTTTAGTGTTGTAAGTGTTTGTGGTAAGTTGTGGGTGAATAATATTTACCCGGTGGATTGCCCACCTCGGGGAATCGAACCCCGTATGTAAAATTTTAACATAACTTTTTCCAAATTCGGTCCCTTTATACCCATTCAAATTTTGCCATTTGCATGAAAGCTGCAACGACCATCAATCATATGAAATAATCAATCTTAATTTTCGTCATTTTATCACACTCATGTCATATTTACTTTTTTTATTGTTCTGGTCATTACCATGGATTAATGCCTCGTTATGTTTAACTTCATTCTCATGTTTAATCAGAAATTACGAGCAAAAAGATTTGTTCAATCATTAAATTCATATTTATACTAATTAGTTGGTCTACTATTTGTTGATAGACTATTTATTCGGAATTACGAGTAGGTACAAAACATGTTTTCAGTAATCCTGTTGGAAATACGTATCAATGATTCGGCACTCCGCGTCGGTTTCAGACGAATTCGGACTAGTGGAATTCGTCCTGCTTGTAAACTTGAGGGTAATTGAAGTGGGATGTAAACACTTCATTACAATTTACCGACAATGCACACGTCGGTAGATTTGTCACTTCTAACTGAATCACTTTAAAGTTTGCATTTTACATTTCAAAGTTTCATATGATTCAAACATTGATGGAAATGTTGTTCCCTATTGAAGTACAACTTCTATATGCAGCGTTGATACCTGCAGTAAACTGATGAATGCCACCAAATTTACGTGGTGTACTCAGGAACTAATAATCTGATTTTAACGTTTCTTATTTCTTAACGTGTGTATTATTTCAACTTGAGAGATATTTTTTCCCTTTTTAATTTAATCCTAAAACTGATTTATACTTAAAAATTACAAAGAAATCCTTGTCATTTTGGTGAACTATTATAGTGTCGAATGTTTACTAATTTAATAGGCATGAATCCACTTACGAAGATCATTAATCGCCTCATAAGCAGTTTGTTCATCAAAGCAAATGTATTAATTGCTTATTAAATAGAATCTACATTCAATAAAGCAGTTCGCAGCGATTACACTTATTCATATTGAAATTCCTAAGTATATGTCAACTGGGATTATGTAAATGCTATTTGAATCATTCCGTCCACGGAATATTTAACGATGAATATCGAATATTTGTTGATGGATTCCACTCTAAATTTGATTGCTACGATGAGGGTTATTCCTCTTACTCTTGTTGCTTGTTGTTGGTATATATTAATTTAATTGCATGTTGACTTTGACAATCAACATTTCATAACCATGATATTTAATTATATGATTAGTGGCTCATCTTAATATATACATAGACTTCTATAGATTATGGTTATATTAGTATTGTAGTTGGTATTTATATGTGTTTATATTTGTTTTCAATGTGTAGTTATGTTGCACCAGTTGTAGTGAGACAACAATCATAGAAAATACATTTGCAAGGGGTGTATCTTAATTATCCGTGTCAGATTTGCATGAACATTTTTACCTGTGGTGGAGTGTGGCGGAATGAAGATCTTTAAAAAACATGGAATACCTTATCACAATGAGATTTCATTGAAAATTGCAGTTGCTCTAAAAATCATAACAATTTAAATTTTCTCACAATCTAAGAATAAATAAACTAAGAATAAATAAATATACAAATAACTACAACAGTTGTATCTAATAAATCATGTAGTAAATGTCAGGCATTCATATCCTAACCACCGTTAAATTCCCACGTGCAATCTTGCTTTAAACTCGACTAAAATATCAGCAATTCCATCCCTCTCATACTCTTGTCATCTCCCAATGATTGGCACCCGTTCTCGCGTAACTGTATTGGGTGTTGTAAAGTAATAAGACCCCGAATTATTTGACGTAAATGACAATTTCCGTGTTTGAAGCACTCAATATAAAAGACTGGATGATTAAAAAAAAACAGACTGCGCAATGAAAAAAGAGAAACTGCATCCCGTCTCTTCCTCTAGTCGCATCAGTCACGCCACGTTTGCTCATACTTTGAATGTCGTATGTAGCGAGAGAAGCGTTTGCCCGAGATACGGCTATATTGTCCAGCATTGTCGTTTTCGAATCAACGTGGACATATTTCCATGGAAGCAAGCCGCTTAGAAAATTATCAAGATAACTTCGCAATTAAATAATCTGCAAATATAAATTAATCAAATTGTACAATAAGTTTCGTGATTTCAGTATACATTCCCTCTCCATGAATGCAGACAAAGATGTTCCACGCCGTGCAATGCATGCCATCGCCAACTTGGACAATCGCTTGTGATTTATTGGCGCATAGGACACGAAATTTCACTGCAATTTGTAGCACGTTCTTCATGTTGCAATGAAGGAATCATACAAATCTTCCGACGAAAATCATATTATTACATTCCGTCAACTGCTTAATGATATAATGATAATAACAGGGCAATTCACTATCGTCGTCCTTAGCCTTAGGCCTCGTTCTTAGCCACAAGAACGCTGAGGATGCCTGGGGGTAATTTATATTCTGTGAACATCTTCGTGAAATAGCCACTTTCCGGAAGATAAAGTGAATCATTTTATATCAAAAAGAACTGACATGACCATAATTGGAATATGCTGTCGGCAAAATTACAGCCTGGGGATTCCGGAAGTGGGAGTGCAAATTGGCGAGTTTAAAATTTATATTTTTGTCGTTTTTCCACTTTCCTAGCCCGCCTGACAGTAGTGATTCGGTTAAGCAATTCCTGGCGCGTTCATTCAAGACGCTTTACGACTGTGTTATCATCCTAGGAAGGATCTTGGAAAACGGGGAAGGTTTTACGCATTCTGGCAAGAGTATCTGTGTTCGTGCGTCTACGTTACACTTATTTTACTTCTGTCAGGCGAATTTTGTATGCTAGCTTAAAAATTACAATGTGTTTTTTAATAAAAAATATTTATATAGGTCTGTAATCTTACAGGAATAGACTATGAAGAAGAAAAGATCAAACAAATAGATGTGATAATTATATAACTGAAAAATTAGAAAAAAAACTATTTTCCCTAGAAACAAAGTAAATAATTAAAAGAAAATCGAACTCAGCTATTAAACGGAGGTCACAAATTTTCTATAGATTATTTGGATTTTATCCAAATGCTATTTTAAGAGAATTTAGGACGATTTACCATCGGGAGAACTATCTACTGTTATCAATTTTCATTCAGATCGTAAATCTTAAACTTTAACAGAATAATATTGGGGAACGATAGATTTTACTTGTCAAAATACTAAAATGGCTCCGAAATATATTACTTCCTCTAGGAATTTTCAATATGTTTACTGACCTACTATTAAGATAGATTTAAGGTTTTCCATGATTTCAGGTGTTTTCACACCGTTTTTTTTTTTAGATTTTTATCATTGTTGGGCAGCCCGGATATTCTGCCCGAATTTCGCGTCTCGCGTCTTTTACACGAGAATACCACTTCGATACTCAGTCGCGCGTCTGAAATTGACTCTCAAGAAATTAATGCCGGATTGTGTTTTTAGACGTTTATTGGCACAACCACCTTCTGTGACGGCCGAGACGAGCGAGAGCGGGTCCCCTCAGAAAACCTTCCTTCAGCGCACAGCTGCCCGACTTCCGTTCCGACCATACCCGATGCAACGCAGTGCCCCCAACTCATAAGTGTTACCAACATAAAAATTCAAACATGTACAATTCACCCAAATAATCATTCTTAATATAATAATATCATTCTTAATAGAATAATTCTGGTATTTTCACAGGCTCTTCTGAACTATCTAGCAGACTCGTAATCCGTTTTCGTTCTTTAATACCTATGAATTAAAAAATATTTTCCACAAAATTTGAATCAAAACATTTTTTTCTCGCAGCCCCAGAATAACTATCAAAACTGTAAAAGTAACAGCGTCCTCCATATAGACTCAATTTCGTATATTTGATTGCCCGTCTACTACTAAACCGATCGTCGGATAGGCCTGATTTAAATTCAGGGTTTCCCAAGTGATTGTCATGTCCACATGCAAGAAACTCCAGTAGAAGAACGTGCAATATCGGAGCGACTGCGTCCCTACGACACACGCATTTCTTCACCTGCCACAAAAGGAAAGTATTACGAAAGTGGAATATTGCAAAACCCACACCGCACCGTCTCCCATGAAAATGTCAGCCGTGTTAGACGCAATTCAAAAGTCACCTAGTCCAACTCAACGCAAAGGTAGCAACCCAACCTCTATTCAATCTAAAAACATTCCCCAACAACTCTCCAAGGAAATGCGTAATATCATTTATCACCTGAGATAAAAAAAAGCGTAAGAACAGTATTCGAACCTCCTACCAGTATTTCTCCTCCTTCATAATCAAACTGTTAACCTCTTGAATTGCAGAACGCCTGAAGGGACATTCTGCAATTTATTTACTTATAACATTCGCGGTCTTCCATGAGAAAGACTGGAATATATTTTGAGCACTGAAAATCATTTAGGGAAAATTAATCTTCCTCTCTTCTATCAGTCACGGGCCGTAATCCTTTCCTGTCGTATCTTAAACCTCAATTCCTGGGTTGTGAGGGTGGTATCATTACTAAGGTGAAAGTGTATGCCAGTTGAATTTAGGTGTGATGATACATTCCAGAGGGGTTTGAAAACCTTGACGAAAATAATCAATTTCGGGACACGGTCGTAAACGTAATCGCAGTGTAATCTAAATTTAGCGAAGGGAATTGTTTCAAATTGTTGCTAGAAATGCTTTCAAATCATTTCAACACAGTATGTGTAATAAAAGCGAGTGCGAGTGCACAACTTGCGCTACGTTGTATTGTTTTCGTTGGTATTACATTTTAGTATTTTAAACTGTTAAACTCAAATCTGTGTGCGTATACCGCCGTAAAGAGGCGGTCAGTCACAACCTCCTGGACTGGTACTTCCCAGGAGTATCTTGATGATGGTGCAGAGGCGTA